>JARYGA010049376.1:0-45216 GCA_030545235.1 Helianthus tuberosus
ATAGGTTACATGTCGCCCTAAACGGGTCTTTTCAAACAAACAATTACCCACACAGGGGTCAAACAAGTACTTGCCCACGCAGGGGCTTTAAGCAAACAAACTAGTCCACGCAGGGACCTTAACAAATAAACATCATACCCACGCAGGGGTAACGGAAAATAGACCCACGCAGGGGTCAAATCATCACACATACTTACCCACGTAGGGGTTTATGGAAAGATAGGCCCACGCAGGGGCTCAAAACAAACATACAACACACATACCCACATAGGGGCTTAACAACCAAATACACCCACGCTGGGGCTTATACAGAAAATGGAAGGATTCAATGATCCTTCTTGTTCTTCCCTTTGATCAATCCTACTAATCCTTGGAAGAATGTCTGTCTCTCCCTACGGTCCCTGTGCACTTCCCGTTCCACCTGATCCAGCCTCTGAAGGAGTTCCTCATGCTCAGGTGGAGAGAACCTAGGCGGCTGCGATTGAGTCCGTATGATAAGCCTAGGTGGTATCTGGTACCCTTGTGTTGGGTACTCAACTCTCCATGGAGCTCCGTATGGTCCTTCTGGTTGCAGGGCATTGTAGTTAGCTGCCACCAAGTAGGGGTCGGCCTCTGCATACCCATAGTTGTTGTGGACTGGCGGCTCGAACGGGTTATAAGCCATGGAACCTGTATAAGCTGGGATTGGGTTGTCAAAACCCATTGGCGGCGGCTGTGGCATCGCGGGGTTGGAAGGTCCACCCATTTGTGGGTCCTCCTGATGTGGCGGGTAGTGACTAGCACTTGACTGTCGTGGGGAACTGAGATGGAAATTCCCTGGTCGTGCCGATATGCGGGCACCGGTTCTCCTACGCCTTGGCGGTTGAGGAGGTGCCGGCTGAACTGGTGGCGGTGGAGGTGGTGGCGTAACTGCCACAAATCGGTGATCCTCAGATGAATCTTGATGATGCGGCTGCGGCTGTGGCTCCTGCTGCTCATGAGGCGACGAGTGGTGAGAAGGCGTATAATACCACTCGTGCCGAGTGAACATGGCTTGGAAACTATCTGGACCACCGTAGGGTGATCCGTGGAAGGGTGATCCGTCGGAGATCTCGATGGGGTGGTTCGGAGTACCACTCGCCGGCATGACGGGGTCCGTATCCTCGTCCATGTCATCTGCGTGATCTCCTGAAAAATGATCATCTGGACCCACTGGGTTAAAACCCACGGGCTCTTGAATGTAATTGGCCGGGTTGAACCGGCCCCTGAACACTGGTGTAGGGTCTCCATAGGAATGATGGGACAAAGATCTCTGCAGAGGTATGTAGGAAGGCAGAGGGTTGTTGGGTTCGTCTTCCGAATGCGGTCCGTATGAATTGTGGACCGGAGGTGTAGAGCTGTGCGAAACGGATCGTCTCGCCGGCTCGAACAGGTTCCTCCTGTTCTGACGTGGGTCGTCGCTCTCCGTAGCAGATGGAGCTCGTACATTAGACGGTCCAGCTTCATTGTCGTTTGGGGCGGTGATCGGCCCCTTGCCTCGTCCCCTCCTTCTGAAGAATCTTGGAGGCATCTTTGTTAAGCCTGTCATTATAATATGAGATAACAATAACAAAATATAAAATTTAAAGGACAAAACAAAAACCGAATAAGGTGGAATTTATCCTATGTCATAAGTCTAGACTCGAAGGTTTAGATATGTGCAATTGTGTAACTGAGATTAAACACAAAAGGCTAGTGTTTAATTCACTCAGTGTTGGCTCTGATACCAACCTGTCACACCCCGATTTCCACGTGTCACCGGTGGGCCCGGTGGGGGAGTATCGTGACGTGGTTGGCAACGTAACAGTCAAACAACACAATATTATTATGCACAGCGGAAGCAAATTTAAATTATGATACAACCGAATTTAATATTGTTTATCAATGTAACAATATCCGGAAGTTTATCCACAGTACGGATCGAAACAAAGTAATATTAATGGTTCAACAGACTTCAGGCATCCTAAGCTTGCGAGACTTTTTATTGATGCTTAGGAGACAATCCAGCCAATTTCGTTTAGTACCTGCATTCAGTCTTTTTGGGAAAATACGTCAGTTTACACTGGTAAATACAATCAGCTGACTCATTTTGGAAAATGATTGAAAATTGGTTTGGATGCACGTGGCATAAACATTTTTGTTTAACTTGGGAGAATTATTTAATATTATAATCTTGTGAACGAATTACATGTTACTTATGCGTTCAGTAGCCCGGATCTTGTCCGGGTTAAAGATCAATAGACACACCACATCGTAGAGTTATACACGGACGGTGTACGCCTACACCCCGTGCTCAGGTCGTGGCCATCTCGTAAGATGATGCCAAGGATATCCGGGACATGGTCATTAACCCCCCAAAGGCTGTAAAGTAAACAAGACTGTTTAAACGAGCCGATCAAATTATTCAACTACCCACTTAATGTGGAGATTTGATGCCCGATCAAGCGGTATGCTATATACCGTAACCCAAGCCCGTATAGGGAAAATAAGTTAAAAGTATTTACCTGAGTAAGTATTAATCACAATAAGCAAAATGCACGTAGCTTTTACTGGTCCTCCTAATCTGGAACGAAGGTTTATAATAACCTATTAGAATTCTAACGGGTCTTTTTATTAAGCTTAAGCTTAGACCGGCTAGTTTCAAGATACGGTTCGTACGCACGATTAAGCGAAGACCGGATAGAATGTGATTCAGACCCGAAAAGTTTGAAGACTTGTTTAATATGGGTTTATTATTCACATTCTGGATTTTGAGATAAAACCGTTAAGGTTTGACCCGTTTCGGCCAATTTATGTAAACTTGTTACATAAACCGAACCGAACGCGAAATAAGCGTAACGGGTATCCGTAAGAGCCATATACAGGTTTCCTAGGTTAATATGCTTCAAATATGTTGTAACATCACTAGGATGTCTTTCATTATGCCCGAAACGAATTTAAACACAAACTATGCCCCGTAGGGGTAGTTTGGTCATTTTAAAAGGTTGTAAAAGGTTTAAGTGCTTAACTGAGTTACAGGTCTGATGTAATCAGTAAATATACTCCAATTAATGAGTTGTAACAGTAAGATAACGCATATATGTGAAATTTATCATTTTTAACCAAACTATGCCCCGTAGGGGTATTTTGGTAATTTCACATAAGCCGTAAAGATCAAAACTGAAGTCTGAGTTTATCAACCTTTGCTTACTGTTAAAATATTGTAATTTGCATCTTATATCAGTAGGTACCAACCCGGGTATGTCCAATATGATTTTAAAACATACTATGCGTTAAAAACGCTAATTAAGGCGATTAAAGGCCATTACCGGGTTCGGTACTTAAATCTGATAACTTTATATTTCCAGAAGGCTTAAAATAATTTATTTATCATATGTGATCAGTAGCAAAAGGTTTGGAGTCGTTTAGATATGTAAAACTCATTTTATGGCCCGTAAGGGCAAAACCGACATTTACCGAATTAAGCCTACGACTATGAGTTATGCTCAGCCTAAAATTAATTAAAAATCTTTAAAAATCCCAAAATAATATATTACATCAGTGGGTAAAATATTTGATATCAAAAAGTATGTTTAACTAGGCTATACGCTAATTACGCCATTTTATTAACATAAAGCATTAATTTTGCGATAATGAGCATAACTCTTAATCTACAAGTCAAACTGATGTCAAACTTTGCATACAAGTCTATATATCAGTAGCTAAGGTTTCTACACTTTTACATTTTTATAAATCACGTTTTAAGGTAATAAGGGCATAATGGTCAACATATGAGCAATTAACGGAAACATGCATATTAATTGGATAACTAATGAACCAAGGTGCATAATCACAGAGGGTTGTTCTAACATGTAACCTGATCCAATTAAAGCTCTGAGGCATTTCTAAAACATGCCTAAACGGGTCAGAACTGAAAGTCAAAGTGGAAGTCAAACTATGTGACTTTCGGTTCCGAACCGGGTCTAAACAGGAAATAGTCGGGTTGAACATGTTTGGACATGTTCTTAAACTAATTACTAAGTTATAACAATGATCAAACAGGTTATATGTGTTCTAGATAGCTAATTATGCATAAATGACATTTTAAGCATCCTGTTGACTTTTTAATTATATGTTTGACCCGACTTTTGACCTGGTTAGAGTGGTGATCAGGGGAAACCCTTTTGAGGTTTTATTACCCACATAATTACCAACTTATAACCACTTTTAATTCGAGATATGACTGAGCCATTATTGACTAATCTCGAAGTCAAACCGTAATTACGACGGTTTGACTTTTAGCTAATTAAACAAGCTAAACTCAACTAAACAAGAACTAGCAGACTTACAAGAGTCCAATGCACGAGATAAGATCAGATGGACCTGCTTGAGAGCTCCAGGAATGATCAAATTATGCAGATGAAGGTGTGAGAATGATTGTTGCATATCATGTCCTTATATAGTGAATTAACCCACCACAACATGTTGACAACCAAGTCTATGATCAACCACAACCATGCAACACATGTCCTTAGTGCTCTAGCACAGTTAGGGGTCGCCCACCATGCTAAAAATGCGTTTAAAAGTCGAGTTTCCGCGAATACAGGGGTCTATCCCCGTTTTCTGTATCTGGGCCTTGGACGCGGCCCGCGTCCCGTTTAACCAAATCCCAAGCGGGCCGCCTGGGCCGGCTAAATCTGATTTTTGATTTTTATTTGTTTTCCAAGTTGACCTTTGGCTTCACGAAGGGGTAATTAGGGTTATTTCTTTCATTTTGACCCCCTTATATTTACCCACAAGGGCTTTAGGACTTATACCCACTTTGCCAAGTCCCTGAACACTTCCGGTTAACCCGAAAAGCCTTAACTTTCAACGTTAACACTTTAACCCCTCGCACACGAAATTGATCATAACTTTCTCATACGATAACGAAACTTTATGAAATTTTAATCGTGCATTCTAGTGAGCATAATTTGTATTTACAAAGCTTTGGGTTTGTCAAAAGATCACTCAGAGGTATATCTTTAACATGTTGACACCTTTGACCCCTGTAGTTTGTAATCTCTTACTTTTAGCTTCGTATGATCCATGATTTATTCGTTTGATGTTATAAACATCATGTAGGGTCATTATGAAGTATATTTATTCACTGTTGACACTTAGAACCCGTATAATCACATACTTTCCATGTTTGTCAACTTTAGTCCTTTTACAACATTCTTTCACACGTTCAAACTTTATGGCACGTGTCGACACATTATAGGACGTGAATTTTCGAGGTGTTACACTTCGCCAGAACCAGTACTTATTTCCCGCTATATTTGGGGATTGATTGGTGAAATCCGTAATATCGTCAAGGCTGCGAAACCCCGCACGATTGATGATGCGGTGGATTTAGCCAATACTCTGACTGACGAACTGGTACGGACGCGAGAAGAAAATAGAAAGAAGGAAGTAGCCCAAAAGATTACCCAAGGATTTCGTATGGGTAATCGTAACAATTTCAAGCGAAGGGGAACCGGACAATCTTCCACTGGTCCATTTCGCAATTCTTGCAAAAGGAAGCATTTTGGAAGATGCAAAGTATATTGCAATTTTTGCAAAATTCCGGGACATCAAGAAGAAGAATGCAGGAAAAAGAAATTCACAGTCTGTTACAACTGTGGAGAAGCTGGACATCTTAGGCCAGACTGCCCAAAACTGAACAAACCAGCTGACAATAAAGCTAAACCTGTAGAAGGAACGAATAAGAAGAACGTTAGAGCTTTCCAACTGACGACTCAGGAAGCCGAACTGATTCCTGATGTGATAGGTGGTACGTTCCTAGTTCACAATGTATATGCAAAAGTATTATTTGACTCTGGTGCAAACCAAAGTTTTATAAATACTTCATTCTGCCAAGCACTTAATTTACCCTTAACCCAACTTAGACAAATTTTTACAGTCGAAACGGCAGACGGAAATTCTGTCAAAATAAATAAGGTTGTGCGAGAAGGAAAGATAGAATTGTTAGGCTATAAATTCTCTGCAAACCTGTTACCTATGAAATTAGCCGGATTCGATGTTGCGTTAGGAATGGATTGGCTAATAGCCAACCATGCTCGAATTCTTTGTGATAAGAATTCCATAGAAATTCATACACCCACAGGAGAATTAGTGGTGATTACAGGAGATAAGCCACGAAAGCCACTGAAATTCATTTCAGTAATAAAATTGGCCAGTTATTCCAGAAAAAAAGAAGTGGTGTATATGATTTCAGTAATCATTAATACAAAAAGTAAAGAGCTTAAAGAAATTCCAGTAGTATCGGAATATCCCGATGTATTCCCAGAAGAGCTACCTGGATTACCACCGGATAGGGAAGTCGAATTTAGAATTCATCTAATTCCTGGAACTACACCGATAGCTAAAGCACCTTATCGGTTAGCACCCACCGAAATGTTAGAATTGAAAAAGCAAGTAGATGAATTACTAAGTGAAGGTTTCATACAACCTAGTTCATCCCCTTGGGGAGCACCAGTGTTGTTTGTAAAGAAAAAGGATGGTTTGATGAGAATGTGTATTGATTATAGAGAATTGAATAAGGTTACAATTAAGAATCGATACCCATTACCTAGGATTGATGATCTTTTCGATCAACTTTAAGGAGCTAGATATTTTTCTAAGATCGACTTGCGCTCCGGATACCATCAATTTAAAGTACAAGAAGAAGACATACCTAAAACTGCTTTCAGAACTGGGTATGGTCATTACGAGTTTACAGGCATGCCATTTGGGTTAACAAATGCTCCTGCAGCATTTATGGATATGATGAATAGAATCTGTAAACCGTATTTGGATAAATTTGTAATTGTCTTTATCGACGATATACTTATTTATTCCAAAAGCCAGGATGAACACTGTCAGCACTTCCATGCACTCTTAACTTTGTTAAGAAAGGAAAAGCTTTATGCCAAATTCTCAAAATGTGAATTTTGGCTACAAGAAGTACAATTCTTAGGACACATGGTGAATCACGAAGGTATTCACGTAGATCCCGCTAAAATAGAAGCGATCACCAAATGGAAGGTTCCGCAATCCGCAATGGAAATTAGAAGTTTTATAGGTTTAGCCGGATATTATAGACGGTTTATTAAGGATTTTTCCAAGATAGTTGTACCATTAACTAAGCTAACCTGTAAATCAGTTAAGTTTGAATTGGGACCTAGGCAAGAAGAAGCTTTTAGGATTCTAAAGCAAAAGTTAACAAATGCCCTAATCCTAGCTTTACCAGAAGGGACTGAAGATTTTGAAGTGTACTGTGATGCCTCAAAACTAGGATTAGGATGTGTGTTAATGCAATGCAAGAAGGTAATTGCGTATGCTTCAAGGCAATTGAAAAAGCATGAAGAAAACTATACGACTCATGACTTAGAATTAGGAGCCATAATTTTTGCCCTTAAAAATTGGAGACATTATCTGTACAGAAGTAAATTTACTGTCTATACAGATCATAAGAGTTTAAGATATATATTTGGGCAAAAAGAATTAAACATGAGGAAAAGAATATGGATGGAAATCCTAAGTGATTACGATTGTGATATTCAATATCACGAAGGAAAAGCAAATGTAGTTGCTGACGCCTTAAGTCGTAAGTACCATGAGAAACAACGACGGATTCGTGCTCTTAGATTAAATCTACAGATAGATTTAATGGAACAATTAAAGCATTTTCAAGAAACAGCAATCAAGGATGATGCTGAAGGAATGAAAGGACGAATAAAAGAATTAGAACAAGGAGCTGATGGAATTTGGAGATTCCACAAAAGAAGGATTTGGGTACCTAAGCAGGGAGAATTAAGAAATAAGATTTTAGAAGAAGCCCATAAATCTAGGTATACCATGCACCCTGGAAACAATAAAATGTACCAAAATTTAAGAAATAACTTTTGGTGGATAGGAATGAAAAAGGACATAGCTCGATATGTTTCTAAGTGTCTTACTTGTTCACAAGTTAAGGCAGAACACCAGAAACCTTCAGGTCTACTACAACAATTAGAAATGCCTATATGGAAATGGGAACTCATAACAATGGATTTTGTTACTAAGTTGCCTAAAACCAGAAAAGGTAATGACGCGATTTGGGTAATTGTGGATCGATTAACCAAATCAGTTCACTTTCTACCTATGAAAGAAACCTTTAGCATGGAAAGGTTGGCAAAGTTGTATGTAGATGAAGTAGTATCCTTACATGGAGTTCCACTCTCCATTGTATCAGATAGGGATAGTCTTTTCACTTCCCATTTCTGGACTAGTTTCCAAGAAGCAATGGGAACTCGACTAAATCTAAGCACTGCATATCTTCCTCAAACAGACGGACAAAGTGAAAGGACAATCCAAACTCTGGAAGACATGCTCAGAGCATGTGTGATAGATTTTGGTGGAAACTGGGACGATCACCTACCTTTGATCGAATTCTCCTATAACAATAGTTATCATTCAAGCATTGAAGCTGCCCCATTCGAAGCATTGTACGGACGAAAGTGCAGAACTCCAGTTTGTTGGGCAGAGATAGGAGAAAGACAATTATCAGGTCCCGAGATAGTGCAAGAAACTACCGACAAAATCACACAGATCAAAGAAAGATTAAAGACCGCTCGAGATCGTCAAAAGAGTTATGCAGACAATAGACGGAAGTCACTCGAGTTTCAAGTTGGAGACAAAGTACTATTGAAAGTTTCACCTTGGAAAGGAGTAGTTCGATTTGGTAAGAAAGGAAAACTAAGTCCAAGATACGTAGGACCATTCCCAGTGATCCAACGTATAGGACCAGTTGCTTATCGCTTACAACTACCAGAGGAGTTAGCTGGAGTACGTGATGTATTCCATGTATCCAACCTCAAGAAATGCCTATCAGACGAATCTTTGGTAGTACCTCTCCAAGATATAGAGGTACATGAGAAATTGAAATTTGTTGAGAAACCACTTCAAATTGAAGATCGAAAGATCAAATTTCTCAAACACAAAAGATTGGTGCTAGTTAAAGTCAAGTGGGATTCAAATAGAGGACCCGAATACACTTGGGAGCTGGAATCAGATATGAAGCGAAAGTATCCTCACTTATTCCAATGAATCTCGAGGACGAGATTTTAAATAAGGTGGGGAGGATGTAAGGACTCTCAAAATTTGTCCTAAAAATACCCGTAAATAAAATCCCGGAACCCTGAAACCATACTGTGCATGAAAAACCAAGAAACCAAGATTTCGGGTCTTCTCGCGGGCCGGGTAAAGGTTAAGCACATCTTACGCGGGCTGCGTTAACCCTTGGTTTGACCGGATAAGTATCCGGATCCACGTATCACCCATCTGGCCAACCTATGCATGACCATGCAAACCTATACGTAGACTAGGCGGCCATGCGGGCCGCGTAAGGATCAAGAACAAGCTTACGCGGGCCGCGTAAGCCTCAAATTTCACCTATAAATAGGTTTGATCAGGAGCAGTCTGTTGGTGTCGAAACCAAAGTTCAAAAACGAATTCTCATTACTCTGAAGTTGAATTTTCAATTAAATTAGTGAGGCGCTGCTCCGATACCGGGTATTAACTCGATCACTGCTACGATTCAATGTCCGATTGATTAAAACTATCTAATGGATGTTTAAGTGCTGCCCACATTAGGGTTTATGCTTTGTCATTCGTCGTAAATTCGATGGATGTTTAAGTATCGCACTTTGTCATTCGTTGTGAGGGTTTAATCTCGTGAGTTATCATATATGTTGTATTAAGTTACTGACCGAGTTCGTGTGTATGTTGTTTAAATTTAGGTTAAAAGGCTAATTAGTAGGCTAAGCTCTGCCCATATAAAATCTGCAATGTGAGTCATTCTCTTTTTATCAACTGTTTTACAATACCTCAAATTATTTTCAAATGTTATAATTACAGGGAGTAAGTCGTGGTAATCTTAATCAATGGCTAGTGGGGTATTATGCACATTACTAATTTCTCACGGGTTAGGCTAATAAGCCCTAACAGTGATATATCATCACTAATTGGGTGACAGGACCCAATAGTGGTATGACCATCGTCACCAGGAGGTGACACGGCGCCATATAACAATAAGATAGAATCCATTGTAATCGCTCTTATGCTGTAATTTATAACTGTGTCATTTTCTCAAATTGAGTGACTTGCCAGCATTTCCCCGCTGATAAAATATTTTTAAAACATGTTTCAGGCGACCTGCTGTAAATCAAGGACACGTGCTACGGAGCACTAACAAGCTTGAAGAGGTGGCTCAGTTAAAAATGAATAAACATGTTTTAAATAAATCAGGGAATTTCCTAGTTAAATTCCTCTATTGTAAATTACGGGGTTTATTTCCAAATTATGGAATAAAATAATTGGGCATTTTGAGTTTTAAAAGATCCTGTTGAAAATCTTCCGCTGTCACATCATAAATACCACAGGTTCCTGTCCCGAGGCTCTTGACTGGGTAAAACCGGGGCTGGGGCCGTGACACCATTCAAACTTAATAGATTTACAGGTTAGCTTAGTTAAGGGAATGGCTATTCTAGAAAAATCTTGAATAAACCTTCTATAATAACAGGCCAATCCTAAGAAACTTCTAACCTCGGTTGGTGATTCAGGGGTTTTCCATTTAGTAATTGCCTCAATCGTTGTTGGATCTACATGAATTCCTTCATGATTGACTAGGTGTCCAAGGAATTGTACTTGTTCTAACCAAAATTCGCACTTAGAGAATTTAGCATAAAGTTTTTCCTTTCTTAATAAACTTAAAAGTGCGTGCAAATGCTTTGCATGATCCTCTTTACTCTTAGAGTAAATTAGAATATCATCTATAAAGACAATTATGAATTTATCCAAATATGACTTACATATTCGGTTCATCATGTCCATAAATGCAGCTGGAGCATTGGTTAAACCAAATGGCATGACAGTAAATTCATAATGGCCATACCTCGTTCTGAAGGCGGTTTTAGGAATGTCCTCTTCCTGTACCTTTAATTGATGATATCCTGACCTTAAATCAATTTTAGAGAAAAATCGAGCTCCTTGCAGTTGATCAAACAGATCATCAATTCTCGGTAATGGGTACCGATTCTTAATCGTGACCTTGTTTAATTCACGGTAGTCAATGCACATACGCATTGATCCGTCCTTCTTTTTAACGAACAGTATCGACGCTCTCCATGGCGACGAACTTGGCTGTATGAATCCCTTTTCCAATAATTCATCTAATTGTTTCTTCAGTTCCTGCATTTCAGCGGGTGCCAAACGGTAGGGTGCTTTGGCAATTGGTGCTGTTCCTGGTAGTAAATGAATCCTGAATTCAACTTCTCTGTCGGGTGGTAGTCCTGGTAATTCTTCTGGAAAAACATCTGAAAACTGAGATACTACTGTAATGTCTTTTAGTTCTTTTCCTTTAGTGTTAGTGATTATAGAAATCAAATACACTATAGAACCTTTTCTTATAAAACTTGCAGTTTTCATTACAGAGATGAATTTTGTGGATCTAAATGGCTTATTTCCTTTAATTGTGATCGTTTTACCTTTTGGTGAATTTACTTGTATTGACTTTTGATCACATAAAATACTGGCTTTATTGGCTATTAACCAATCCATTCCTAAAACAACATCGAATCCTGCCAGATTCATGGGATAAAGGTTTGCAATAAATTTCTGATTTAAAATTTCTTTGCTTGCTCCCTGCAAGATTTCAGAAATTCTAACGGTTTCTCCATTGGCTGTCTCTACTAAGCATTCTTGTGGTAGTTTAGTTAATGACTGATTTAGAAATTTGCAAAACGATGTATTAATAAAATTTTGGTTTGCACCAGAGTCAAATAATACTTTAGCAAAGACATCATTAACTAAAAACGTACCAGCTATAACATCTGGAATCATCTTAGCTTCATCTGCAGTCAGAACAAATGCTCTAGCATTTTTAGTATTCTTGTTGTTTGTAGCTGGAGCTAATTTTGGACAGTTTGGCCTGATATGACCTTTTTCTCCACAATTGAAGCATAATCCATTACTGAATTTCTTCCTGCAATTTTCTTCCTTGTGTCCTGGCATCTTGCAATAATTGCAGAGAGTGGAGCATTTTCCCGAATGCTTTTTCTTGCAGACCTTGCAGTATGGTGCAGAGGTAGAACCTATATTCCTACGATTGTAATTTCCGGAACGGAATTCTTGAGTAAGCCTTTGGGTTAGGTTCCTCCTCTGGTCTTCTTCTCTAGTACGGATTAATTCATCTGTCTAGGTATTGGCTAGTTCTACAGTTTCTTCTATAATTTGAGGTCTAGTTGCCTTGACTACATGTCTAATCTCTCCAATTAATCCCCAAATATAACGGGAGATTAACACTGGTTCTGGTGAAGCAAGAGTTGGTAATATTCTAGCATATTCGAAGAATATTTTAGTGTATCCCTTACTATCCACACCAGTCATCCTAAGATTTAGGAATTTGTTTGCTATCTGTTCCTTTTCATTAGGAGGGCAGAATTTCCTTTCTACCATATTCCTAAATTCTTCCTAATTCATAATATAAACCCTATCACTTCCTCTAGACTGAAGGATAGTGTTCCACCATTCTAATGCTGAATTCTTAAATAGATTGGAAGCAAACATTATCTTGTCCTCTTCCGCACATTTACTTATTTTCAAAACAGCCTCAGTCTTTTCTATCCAGCGTAGAGCTGCAATGGGTTCTTCATTGCCCGAGAATTCTATTGGTTTACAAGACCAGAATTCTTTGTAAGAACAACCGTAAGACACGGTTCTTCTTCTTTTGGGAATAGGCATTTGAAGTACAGGGCCATTGTTCACACTGTGTTCCGGTTCAATTGGTCGCTTACTGCTATGTTTACTTTTATTATTCGCTTCTTGAACTGTTTGAAGAATAAATGGCATTGCATCTATAATTCATTGTGCCACTATATGTTGGATAGCACTATTATCCACTTGATTTCCATTGTTATTGATGCTTGGATTTTCATTAACCACGTTAATGTTACTCTGGTTATCGTTATTCTGATTTCCTTCGTCGGCCATCTGAATTTTAAACATTTACCAGTAATTAATATCACAAAATAATATTAACTATAGTTAATCACATGGCATGTAATCTAACCAAAAGCGTCGATCATTGCGACTTGTACTCTATTTCCATATACTATGCGTCTATTACACACTAGTACTGAAATAAAATTACAATACCAACAGAAATAGAATCACACTAATAGTAATATGCATCCGTACACACATATTTTATTTTATTATTTTATTCTATTATATTATTATTAGGAAAAATTACAAGTTTTGTCCTTTATCTTTATACCACTTTTCAGGCGGTGTCCTTTTTAACGAATGTTGACAGGCGGTGTCCTTTACTAGGTATTTTGTTGCAAGTTTAGTCCTTTACACCCAACCTAGTTAAAAAAACCCTGTTAACTGTTGGGTGTAAAGGACTAAACTCGCAACAAAATACCTAGGTAAAGGACTAAACTTGCAACAAAATACCTACTAAAGGACACCACCTGTCAACAATTAACAGGGTTTTTTAACTGGGTTAGGTGTAAAGGACTAAACTTGCAACAAAATACCTAGTAAAGGACACCGCCTGTCAACATTCGTTAAAAAGGACACCGCCTGAAAAATGGTATAAAGATAAAGGACAAAACTTGTAATTTATCCTTATTATTATTACTACTACCGTTTCCTCCATTCTCACATTCATGGATATGGATTTATCCAAAAATCCATATTGCGTTCATCGTATTTCCATACAAGATGCTCTCCCACCTGACGCATTCTCTCACTGCTCTCTAAAATTTCCTCCCCAAAAGTCCTAAGTTCTTGTACGTTTTCTGCACTCATTGGGGGTGCAGGTTCTCGGACTAGGTTTGGAATCTGGGGTGCGGGTTCCTGATATGGGGGTGAAAGTGCCTGAAATCGGTAAAGATCTTTTAAGATTTCCCTAATATAATCATCGTGGTAATAGGGATCTAAAGGGTCCATACCTGGATAGGCTCCTATGTTCTGTGTGGGTGTGTCTTCATGAATAGGGTAACGTTGCACAAAATCCCTATTATCGTCCCACCTGGTTTTCAGGGGTCGTAATTTGGGTCTAGGGGGTTTGGTACAGGTACCCTGGGGATTTCTTCTGGGTTGAAGTCATGCATCTCCACTTGGTTTTCAGGATTTTCTATTTCCATGGGTTGGCCTGGGATTTGTGGTTGTGGTTGGGGTGCTACTAATTGTTCCAGACTTGGGTCAGCAGCAGTTGTAGCTAGGATATGGAAATTGGCTAGGCTTCTATTAAGCATATCCTGTGTATGGGCATCTGTCTTTCGCTTAGCAGCTGCTAGAACTCTTTGCTGTTGCAACTTTCGCATTCTTTTCCTACGAGCAAAGGCTTCCTTACTGAACCATCCTCGTTTCTTATGAGGGAATGGCTCTTCTGACTGAGCTCTAAAAGCAAACACTCTTTCTTCCTGATTAGCAGAATACCCAGAAAGGGCAGGCTGTGAAGAAGTACCTTCACTCTTAGGTGAATCAGACAACTGACGACTCATGTCTAAGGGTCCTTGATCACTCATACTGTAAACTAACAAATAGTCAAATAACACATAACAAATAAATACAGTTATGCACGTATTTCCGTAATTGATTTCCTAACACAAAATTTAGAATTTAAGTGTCAGCAGAACACTTCTTTGGCTCAGACCAGCGGCTAGGCTCTGATACCACCTTCTGTCGCAACCCCCGATCCCTGAGTCCCGGGAACGGGCGGACGCGAGCTCAGATTTTCGGTGGTATCAGCTATTTAATCTTGCAGCGGAAATTACATCAGGACCGTAGTTAGGAAATGTTTATCAGAGTAAAACCACCATATTTGATATTAATAATAACATGGGTAAAACCCAAGTTTCTTATTACAATACAATTATAGGGATAAACCCTAATTTATTGAATTTAAAACATCGTTTATTAGGTAACTTTTATAGCCACATTTTTCCCAAGCCTTCAGTGCTCTCCAGCTGGCTTTTTACTAATTGGCTGTCACATTGTGTTACCTGAAACGCGTTTTAAAAACATTTGTCAGTCGAAAATACTGGTGAGTGAATCCCAGTTTAATCAAGAGACATTTTATCAATTAAAACAGTATTGAGAGCGATCACATTGTTTATTTCTACACAATTACTCCATTAGTACTGTCAATCCTGACTTGTGGGTCATATTACACATTGGCTAACTCATTGTCCAATGGTAACGTATTGTCATCCCGACTTACAACTCACAGTGTATTACATTTTGTATACAAAACCCCAACATACCGGCAGTAATTGAAGAATTACAAAGACTCAATCACCGCTTAATCACATTGTAAAATATTAAGGTTTTGTAAAATATTCCAAAAAGGTTAACAAAAAGAGGATAAACTCACATTGCTATCTTAGACTTCTCGTAAGGGTTTCCTGGATATAATCTACAATTTATACAAATGTACATTGGTTAATATCATAACCCTTTGAAAATATTAAGGATACCCTCCCCGAGACGGCATTCCAACAACTACGTCGGGCAGAACCACGACAGTTTGTTACGGAACCCTAAATCAATCGGGCAGCGTATCTGTTACGAAACTGGGGTTATAATACTTACAACGGAGCAGAACCTTGCTAATTAGGGGTATAATACTCGACTATAATGCTTATAACTTCAGAAATTCGAGATTGAGAATGAATTGTGAGCGACGGAAAATGAAAACTGATGCGTTCTATTTATAGTGCTAATACTTGACTTTCAGGCGGCCCGCGTAATGTAAGGCAAAGCCTTACGCGGCCCGCGTCAACACCCGGTCAACATATAACTTAGCTGGGTCAGCGTGTAGGTCCGCCACGATGTCGACACGTGTCGGCCTTTGATGTCTCCGCGTTGTTGGTCACTCGCGGCCCGCGTACACTTAACGGGGACTCTTACGCGGCCCGCTTTAACTAGAGATATCAACGAAATCAGATCTATACCTTCATACCGCCCATGTGAAGTTGGGGTGAAGTCCTACGCAGCCCGCCTCAACTTAAACATCAGATTTTATATTTTATTTTAAATGCTATAATGTATTTCGGGCTCGGTTTTCACATACGGGGTGTATTTAAAGACATATTGGGACATACTAGGGTGTCGGAAATATTATAAGGGTGTTGGTTTTACCGAAGGTTGTAACATAAGGCATAGTTTTGACCCGTTTGGTTGTCAAATGAAAACCTTCACTTTGGTGACCACCAAGGTTTATCCAAATTGACCCGTTTGATCTATCGAGTGAACTCCGTCACTTCTATGATACATCAAACATCCTTGTCACACTACAACATTATTTACAAAACATACTAGACAATCTTTATAGCTAAGTAATGGAATTGATAGTTATGTACTTGCATAATTCATCAACATTGGATTCTAACCATAATGCTTGTCAACCTTAGCGTATCACGTCCATTCCATGGTTTACGCTTTTATAACTCAAATTTAATGAGTGACGTTTAAGTCACTTCAACACTATAAATTCAACAATTGTTCGGCCCGTTTGGTTGTCTAGTGGAAACCACCATTTTACAACCCACCAAACTTATTCTAACCAATATTTGACCCGTTTATTTATCCAGTGATCTTTGTCACTTCAACTAAATACCAATTTCATATATTATGCCAATTTAAAGTCTACTAACGAATATACTTAATCAAGCATAACGTAACGAAACCATAGTTACGTACCTTTAGAGCAATCCTTTCAAACGCGTATCGCCACTAGCTTGTCCGCTTGGTGTCCCGGTTTCCTTGCCTATAGAGTTCAACCATAGTTGTTTAGAACCCTCATATAGCATATAATGCATAATTTTCCACACTAGTCAAATATGCATTTTTAGTCGGGTTTTTAACATTTATCTTCTCTTAGGCATTACATCAAACACCTAATGAGCATGATTTCATACAATTAAAATCAAGTTCTTAACTAACTATTTAGTCAAGATTTAAGCATACTTTCTCAAGTTCATGTAAATTTTTCATATCAACAAGTTAGAATTCACTCCATAGAACTCAAATACACTAAATTAACAATGATAATCCTAGTGTTTAACATACTTCTACAAAACCCACTTGACACATGAGTGTAGGATCATGAATTCACAATTATAAGCATCAATTCAACAAGTAAATGGCTAGGGTTTACTCCTAGACATAATTTCATTCTTAATTTCATCAAACAATGATCATGCAAGCTCATATTCGAATTTCATGAGTTCATCTAAAATTTAAGATGGAACCAAAATAGTGAAATATCACATACCTTATGATCCCTTCGCCGAGGTGATCACTAATCTATATTCAGATTTCGATTTGGACTTGATTTGAGCCTTCAATTTGTGAGTTTTGTAAGAGTTAGGGTTTGAAGGGGAACTCCCTGGTCGCCCCCTGTGTTTAGTCGAACCAGAACACACACTTAGTGTGTGTTTTGGTTTTTGTTATTTTATTTAATAAAAACCATTTTCAGTTTTGTCACTTTTGGCCCCTCAATTTTCCTCAAATTTTTATATAGTGTGATTTAACCAAGTTCCCTTATTATTACTTGGTTTGTGATTAACCAGGTTATTCATTCCTAGTCACTTTATCTAGGTTATAACCGACATTTAAATTTGCAGCTTCAATTTATTTGTATTTGTGATTGTTTATTTTGACTCTTTAGATTAGTTTGCTTGGTTACGTATAATGTAAATATCACACGTCGTGAATACGTCAACATAAAAAATAATACAAATTACAACTACGATACGGTACAAGGATGATACGATATCATACGACACGTCATGATAAAATATTAAAAAGTTAAAAATGTAATACTATACGCCACGATACGGTATAATACGATACATAACCACAAAAAATAAAGATTTTAAATTCATTAAACAAAAATAACCAACAATAAACACCATTAACCAAACACCAAAAACCAAACACAACACACCAAAAAATCAAACCTCAAAAAATCAGGGTCTTAATACACATCGTATAGGCCAGCCGCCAGACAAGCCCTACTAAACCTGTCACTCTGCCATGTTTTAACTTTATCCAATACGGATCACATAGGCCTATACGATCCGTATTGGATTTTCAAAATGTACGGATAGACCAGCCGGTGTGTCAATATAATCCCCATTGTTTTACCGGTTGGGATAATTGGTTGTAAACTCACTAGTGGCTTATAAGACAAAGGATGTTATTTTGGACTAAAAGAGTTAATATGGTCAAACCCTGAATGAAAATCTTATTTAACTCTAATTTTTTTTATTTTATAATTTAAACTTAAAGAAAAAATATACAAGTTGGAATCATGAATGGAGATGAAAAGAACTCTTTTGTATTTAAATGGATTAGTTTGATTCTTTTCTCCCCACCCGGTTTAGGCTTAAGAACAACCTTTTTTTCCTTTGAATTTAGGCTTAAGAACAACCTTTTATTTCCTTTCAATTCCTTATTTTCTGGGTATTATTGGAATTAAATGACTTTAATAGAGAATATTTTTAAGGAAAACATTATGTATAAATGCTAGTGTTTCGCCACAAAACGACATCGACCTTAACATATAACATACTTTTGTGAATAGTAGGCCAATTTAATTACATTGAATATATTTTTTTAGTGTAATATCAAATCGTGACATGAATAGTAGGCCAATTAAATTATATTGAATATATTTTAGTGTAATATCAAATCGTGACATGACACAAGTAAAGGAACATGCATGGTTTAAAGGTTCGGGTTTGAGTCGCTTTATAAAAAGAAAAGTCCTAAAATAATAATAACACCTTAGCTATACTATATAATATTTTAAAATGTTCATCATATAATAATAATTACAATATTAAATGTCAACTGAAATGAAATAAGAAAAATGAGAAGTATCTCTTTCATTTACCAATCACACATATATATACAATGATTAGTCAAAATGTAACTGAACATTAATGTAGTCAAAGTGTAACTTAAGGGGGGAATTAGTAGGAGAATCAAGAGGATAATAAAGAGGGAATATATCTGTATTTATAACACTCCCCCTCAGATATATATTATTATTTATTATACACAGTTAATAACATACTTCAGGATGATATTAAATAGATACTTCAGGACCTATAAACTGATACTACTGGATCAGTTGTACTGCCTCATTAAAAACCTTACTAAGAAAACCCAATGGGACAAAACTTAGTTAAGGGAAAAAAGAGTACAGTGTGTATAATTCTCCCCCCGAATTCAACAAACATCTTTCAATCTACGGAGACCGGTCTTGTGTGATAGTTGCTCGAAACTGTTTCTTGGTAAAGATTTTGTAAATAGGTCAGCTAAATTTTCACTTGACTTGATTTGGCAAACATCAATTTCCCCTTCTTTCTGCAAGTCATATGTTGAGAAGAATTTTGGTGAAATGTGCTTTGTTCGATCACCCTTGATGTAACCTTCTTTGATCTGAGCTATGCAAGCAGCATTGTCTTCATAAATAATCGTCGGCTCCTTCTTGACCTGTTCTAATCCACATGCTTCTTGTATGTGAGTAATCATTTATCTCAACCACACGCATTCTCGACCAGCTTCATATAGTGCAATTAGTTCGGCATGATTTGATGACGTTGCTGTAAGTGTTTGCTTAGTTGACTTCCAAGAAATTGCTGTGCCACCATATGTGAATACATAGCCTGTTTGAGATTTTGCTTTATGTGGATCTGATAGATATCCAGCATCAGCATACCCAACAAGCTGGGACTTTTGATCTTTCTGGTAGAAAAGACCTAAGTCTTGTGTCCCGCAAATATATCGGAATATGTGTTTTATTCCATTCCAGTGTCTACGTGTTGGGTTTGAACTGTATCTCGCTAGTACATGTACCGAGAATGCAATATCAGGTCTCGTGTTATTTGCAAGATACATAAGAGCACCGATCGCACTTAAGTACGGTACTTCTGGACCAAGTACTTCTTCGCCTTCTTCTTGAGGGCGGTAAGGATCCTTTTGAGGATCTAGCGGTCGGACAACCATGGGTATGCTAAACGGATGAGCTTTGTCCATATTAAAACGTACTAACATCTTCTGGATGTAGTTTGACTGATGTATGAATGTACCGTTGCGCAAATGCTCGAACTGCAGGCCTAGACATAATTTTGTTGTGCCAAGGTCTTTCATCTCAAATTCTCTCTTTAATATATTAGCAGTTTTTTCTATCTCTTCAGGAGCTCCGATGATGTTTATATCATCCACGTAGACTGCTATTATAGTGAATTTTGAGAGTGATCTTTTTATAAAAACACATGGACTGATTACATCAGACTTGTATCCTTCTTTTTCGAGATATTCACTAAGCCGATTGTACCACATACGACCAGATTGTTTAAGACCATATAAAGATCTTTTTAGCTTTATAGCGCACATGTCTCGAGGTACTGATTTTAATGCTTCGGGCATTTTTAATCCTTTAGGGATTTTCATGTAGATGTCATTTTCTAGTTTCCCATACAAGTATGCAGTGATGACATCCATAAGTCTCATTTGAAGTCCTTCTGAGATTGCAAGGCCAATTAGAAATCTAAGGGTTATCGCATCCACTACAGGGGAATACGTTTCCTCATAATTAACTCCTGGGATTTGGGAAAACCCTTGTGCTACAAGACGTGCCTTGTATCGTACAATCCCATTCCTTTCATTTCTTTTTATAGCAAACACCCATTTATAACCTACTGGTTTGACGTCTATGGGTGTTCGGACTACAGGTCCGAAAACATTTCGCTTTTCAAGCGAATCTAACTCAGCCTTTATGGCCTCTTGCCATTTTGGCCAATCAACTCTGTACATGCACTCTTCTAGAGTTTTAGGTACATAATCATTTTCATTGATTACATCCGTTGATATAACATATGCAAATATATCATTAACACGTGTTTCATTTCGGTTCCATATTGTACTATTTTGTACATAATTGATAGAGATCTCGTTTTCGTTTGGTACCAGTGTGTCTTCTGGATTTTCATTTTCCTCTGGAGTTATATTTGTCTCTTCTGGGACATTTACTTCTTCTATGGTTTCATTTACTAAATTTTCACCAACTGATTTATTCTGCTCTTTTCGCTTACGTGGGTTTTTATCTTTGGAACCTATTGGTCTCCCACGTTTTCTTTGTATGGTAATCACTTCTGGGATTACTTCAATTCGAGCAGGTGCATTTGATGCTGGTATATGTGACTTTGTCACCCTATTTGTGTCTGTGAATGCATCTGGTAATTCATTTGCGATTCTTTGCAAATGTATAATCTTTTGGACTTCAGATTCACATTGACCACTTCGGGGGTCAAGATTTGATAATGATGATGCATTCCATGTTAACTCTTGTGTTACCAGTCTTTCTTTAGTCTTATCTCCCCCTAAGACTGGGAATACTGTCTCATTAAACTGACAGTCAGCAAAGCGTGCTGTAAACATGTCACCCGTTAATGGTTCTAAATATTTAATAATAGACGGTGAGTTAAAACCGACGTAAATGCCCAGTCTTCTTTGTGGTCCCATAATGGTACGTTGTGGTGGCGATATCGGTACATATACCGCACAACCAAATATTTTGAGGTGGGACAGATTTGGTTCTCTTCCGGAGACTAGTTGTAATGGGGAGTATTCATGATTGGCAGTTGGTCTTAATCGGATTAGTGCAGCAGCATGTAGAATAGCATGTCCCCATGCAGAAGATGGCAATTTGCATCTCATCAGGAGAGGTCTAGCGATTATTTGTAATCGTTTAATTAACGATTCAGCTAAACCATTTTGTGTATGAACATGAGCTATTGGATGTTCAACTTTTATCCCAATCGACATACAATAATCATTAAAAGCTTGGGATGTGAATTCTCCTGCATTATCCACTCATATGGTTTTAATTGGATTTTCAGGGAAATGAGCTCTCAATTGTATGATTTGCGCTAATAGTCGGGCAAACGCTACATTTCGGGTAGCTAAAAGACTCACGTGTGACCATCGCGATGAGGCGTCAATTAAGACTAAGAAATAGCGGAATGGACCACAAGGAGGATGTATTGGCCCACATATATCCCCTTGGATTCTTTCCAAAAACGAGGGGTTTTCTTGTGTCAACTTAGTTTGTGAGGGTCGAGTAATGAGTTTACCGAGAGAGCATGCTGCACATGATAATTCTTGTGATAACAAGACTTTTAAATTCTTAAGAGGTTGCCCATTTGCACTTTTAATTATTCGCCTCATCATTATGTTACCAGGGTGACCTAGTCGGTCATGCCATATTGTGAATGTATCTTTATCTAGTACCTTATGGTTACTCACCACCATGTATGATTCAATAGGAGTAATATTGGTACAATATAATCCAGAGGATAAAGCTTTTAGCTTTTCTACAATGGTATCTTTGCCACTTTCATTTGAAGTAATTTGTAAGTATTCATTATTATTTGCGGAAGTTGTTTTGAGGTGGTAACCATTTTGTCGAATACTTTTAAAACTAAGTAAATTGCGTCTTGATTTACTAGAGTATAATGCATCATTTATGATTAGTTTAGTACCCGATGGTAATATGATGCTTGCTCTTCCAGAGCCTTCTATAAGATCACATACACCAGAAATAGTACCAACAAGTGTCTCTGCAGGAGACAACTCAGAGAAAAATTTCTTATGTTTGAGAATAGTGTTGGTAGTACCACTATCTACGAGACATTTATCACCAATAATAGCTTTATTGGAGCTTGTAAACATATTTCCTCTGGAAACAACAAAATAAATTAATATAACGAACTACTTGCTTGAGTAAAAAAAACCACATCACACAAATATGAATCAAACGTCACAAAAATTTTAAGTGAAACCATAACAATAGTTCAAAACATAAAATACCACTAGAGTTGAAATAAAAACCAAACAAAGAAAAAAAAAATATAGTCTAAAAAAAAACATCACATAACACGCATTTAATGATTTTGTAGTATGAGCTTGTTGTTTTGTTCCGCGACCAACAAACATGATATTAGTTCAGAATATTTTGTAAAATTGCGTTCCCTGTACTGCTGCGCCAGGAGCATGTTTGATAAATGGAACGTTGAGATAGTTTGCTCAATCATGTCTTTGTCGGTGATTTGTTCACCACATAATTTAAGCTCAGAGGTGATGTGAAGAAAGGCAGAGTTGTACTCACTAACTGTCTTATGATCTCGTAGCCTTAAATGAACCCACTTGTAGCGAGTTTTAGAGAGAAAGACCAACTTCAGGTGGTCAAATCTTTCTTGAATGTTTTTCCATAACTCGAGAGGGTCCTCGACAGTACGGTTTTCCCTCTTTAGGTCTTCATGAAGATAAAGGCGAAGGAATGCCATAGCTTTAGCTTTTTCTTGAAGGGACGTTTTATTCCCATCAATTATTGTCTCCCCCAAACTCATTGCTTGCAGATGAGTTTTAACATCAAAAGCCCATGAGGGATAGTTGTTGCCCGAGATTTCAAGTGGAGTGAATTTAAGATTTGACAAGTTCGACATTTTTAGCTACAAAGGAAAAATTCATGTATTTAAAAAAACGAGCATGTGTATAAAATAAATATTGCATGAGAACTTCGGATTCTGTTTTGCTAGAACTGCAGGTTCTAAAATTTAGGTATGTTTCTAAACTTTAATTTTGTATGTTGTAATTATGTTGAAACATTATAATTATACGTGTCAAAAAAAAAAATTAGCATTGTAAATTAGTAATACTTGAATGAATTAAAAAAAAAAAACTCCACAACAAATTTGAATTCAGTCATATATGAATAAAATATATATGAAACTTAGAAAAAAAAATATATATATATATATGAAACTTTTAGTGTAGAATCTTGTGATGGAATACACCTGTTATGCACAACATATTTTATTGAATTGAAAAAAAACTTATATCATATTATGTAATACTTTCCGATCAAAATAAAATTCAAATATTAAATAATAATATGAATTATAGTAATCGTGAGTGGGGGACAGATGTGATAGTTACAAGATATAATATAGAGTAATGCATTTTGGTTAATAAAAGTTTGGAGTCCGTTATAGAGATTGTGAAATTAGGCTGCAAAAAGGTTGCGGAAGATACCGACCCACATACATTGTTCTCTCATCCTTCCTGTTCAAAAAGACTGACGACCACGCCACCACGACGGCGTCACTGACGACGGCCTACCGCCACCACCGCTCAGTCCTTTACAACTTGAAAACCGAAACCCTAGGTCTGAAAATCGGCATCTCCGTTACGGTTACAATATTCGTTACGATCTCCGTTACGGTTTCTGTTAAAATTCGGTTTCTTCGAGTTTGATGAACTACTACCGATACAACCGCCGTTAGTAACCGCTATCTGTGACTGAGGCGAGGTTTGTTGTACGGCCGTTGAGTAACTGCAACCGGATTGTTGACGGATTTTCGGTCGCTGATATACGGAGAAACCGAACGATTGACCGTCGGATTCCGGATTATGACGGTTCAGATCTATCGGCTGAGGTTGAGATTCTTTGAATCCGCCGGTGAGTATAGTCATCGGCCGGATAAAAGTTTTCAGGTCAGAATGTTATGTTGTTTTTTTTTTCAGTTGTTTACGGCGGCAGAGACCGCTTGACACTCTAAATTTATATTGGTAAGAACGAATCAAAAGAAATACCTATTCCTATGTTGTTCTAAAATCCAGAACGACTTGTTCCGGGTATTCTAAAAAGTAGATAAATGAACGTAATTATGTTATTCCAAAGGAGTAAATCTGAAACCCACTTCTGAAAACCGTTCGAAAAATTGTGTATCCTTTTAGTCCATGAAAAAACACTGTTTTAGTCCGTGAAAACACAGTTTTAGTCCATGAAAACACAGCATAAGCTTATTAAAAAAAAAACATTTTTCTAGTTACCACTTAGTAAAATCGAAAATTTGGGATTCATCCTTTGGATATACAAATATACATGTAATGAAAAAAAAACATGGAAATATATTGATCACAATGCGAAGATGTTGATGATGTGTACCCGGATTATTTTGAACAAAAGATTGTGAATGATAGCGACTTGCGAATGATTGCAGATTGCCGATTAATGTCTAGTGGAGAGCAAGGGTGCTGATAACGTGAAATGAAATAAGAAAAATGAGAAGTATCTCTTTCATTTACCAATCACACATATATATACAATGATTAGTCAAAATGTAACTGAACATTAATGTAGTCAAAGTGTAACTTAAGGGGGGAATTAGTAGGATAATCAAGAGGATAATAAAGAGGGAATATATCTGTATTTATAACACAATGTTTATCAATTTAGACATATATAACTTGAGTCTAATTTTGTATTTGAAATTGTGAATTAAGTTAGCATTATAGAATTTACGTATACTTCATTAATCAAATTTTTAAGAGAGAATCAATACCAATTAAAGCTAATTATAACTTCATTCGGGTCAAATTTAGCTGAATATGAACTTTTATCCATCAGTTTTTTTAAAGATACAACTTTTCATTATCATTTGGTATATAAAATTAGATTTATTTGTGTAATACACGGGGTTTTTAAAGACAATTTATTTTATTATCTACTATACAAATTTTAAAGACATAATTTTGTTTATTATTTACAATACAAAAAGATTTACTCAACCCGTGCCATACATGATTTTTTTTTAAGATGTAACTTTTTCTTATTATTTAGCATACAAAATTACATTTATTTAATCCATGTAATACACTAAAGATATAATTTTTTTTATTATTTTGTATATAAAATTACATTTATTCGACCCGTATAATAAATAATGTTTTTAAAGATATATTATTTTATTGTTTGGTATATGAAATTACCTTTATTCACCCTGTGTAATACACGGTGTTCTAACCTAGTTTAAATTATATATAAGAGTAAATTGCCACAATCGTCCCTGAGGTTTAGGTCTGCTTGTCAGTTTCATATAAAATGATTTTTTTTGTGCCAGATAGCCCTTCACATTTGGCATTTTTTGACATTTTCATGCAAACCACTAACTTAATTTACCTTTTTTGTTAAGTTGAATGATATTTGGATGAAATTGGTAAATATAAAACCTCAGGGATGATTTTGGCAATTTACTTAAATTCTTTTTAATTTATTTTATTTAATTAATTTTGTCACGTATATATGAAATAGAATATACATGCAGTTCTTATAAAAAAATTACTAGTTTTGTCACATAATTTTTATAAATTTTCATCCAACCACTAACTCAGTTATTTTTTTCTATTAAGGTGAAGGATCTTTTATAGATTTAATAAAGTAAGACAAAAATTAATTTCCAATTTTATTATATACATCAGTTTTATAAAAATAAAATCTACTTCAACCTCTAAATTTTATAAAACTAAAATGCTAGTGGCCTTATAAAAATGTCAAATAAACAAATCTAATCATATATACCAAGTTTGTAATTCATCTTCTACTCTTTTAAATTCACTCCTAAAAAAACAGAAGCCACCCCCTCCTCAATCAAACAAAGTATCATTACCAAACCTTCAAATTACACACCAAATAGTAAGTATAATGCCATGAACCAAAAGTTTCTTTACTCAAAGCACTCGGAATAAATATTAGTTAGTTACCCTCGTAATCTTAATTAGATAATTATTTTATTTCTGCAAACATATTTCTTAGGTGCTCAACACATTTAATAATATGTAACGTTTTACAATATTTTTTCTATCTCTACACTTGATTAAATACTAAAAGTTGTAATCGATTGTTATGTGCTGCCCACCATTGACATTTATTTTATATATCGTTTTCTCTTTATAAAACTGATCTATATAAAAAACTGGATATTAATTTATGTCTAAATTTATAAAATTTAAAACACCATTCACCTTAACATAAAAAATAAACTAAGTTAGTAGTTTGGATGAGAATTTATAAAAATTATATGACAAAACTATTAATTTTTTTTTTATAAAAACTGCATGTATATTCTGTTTTATACGTATTTGACAAAACTAATTAAATAAAAGAAATTAAAAAGAGTTTGAGTAAATTGCCAAAATCGTCCCTAAGGTTTTATATTTGCCAGTTTCATCAAAATATCCTTAACTTAACATAAAAAAGTAAACTAAGTTAGTGGTTTGGATTAAAATGGCTAAAATGCCAAAGGTGAAGGGTTGTTTGGCACAAAAAAAGTCATTTTGGATGAAACTGGCAAACAGGCCTAAACCTGAAGGACAATTTTAGCAATTTACTCTATATGGAACTTATAAACATTATTTGAAAGAAAACAAGCAGAACTCACCTGCGGTTTGTGACGGAAATTCAGTTGGCATCGATTCAGTTCTTTAATTAGTATGGTACAATAAAAACACATTGATCGAAAACATAAAAACAAATAATGATAGTGGTTCCGATAAAGCCCGTATTGTTCAAATGTTTTTAGCCGGAATTGGTTTTTGTTCGTAACAAACAAGTACGCTAGGACACTAATAAAAACATTCTATTTTGAATGCAATTCCGTTTTCAAGATTGATCGATCGGAGGTCGGAGCTGCATGTAGGGTACCAGTACACTAGCCACATGTAACATTATACAATTTTGTCAATGTCGAATTTGTTCATTAGGATATCGGTACGATACCGGCTCTCAGCATAGCAACCAAGAGATAAAACCCAAAAATAAAGTTGTGATATGCCCAAAAGAATATCAGCACGTACTTTACCTCAATCAAAAACTATAAAAATGAAAACCAGTAAGTATTCCGACAATATTGATACCATTATAGATGTTCGATCAATATCAGTTCGCTATATAACGACACTGATATGTTACCAGCAAAAAGAAGGCACTCTATTTATATGCTCAAAAATAATTGTAATAATAAAATACTTCGTTTGTGCTTCGGTCTTTTATACATCAACGACAAACTTGGAATCTTATAAAACGTCGAATTTTAAAAAAGTTATAAAAGAAAAACAAAATATATAATATAATAACAAGTTTGAGCTTCGATCACTTGTACATTAGTGTTCGCAACTTTATTTTTAGTAAAATTTATTTCGAGACATGGTTAAAAAAAAGGAGCTGGTGATATCTTTCTAGTGTCGTTTTGGTTCATTAGTTTGAGAAAGTATACACTTGGTCCCTTATCTTTTACTCGCGTGTAACATCTTTTGGTTCATTTGGTTATCCATAAAATTTTTCTGTTAAGTACATATGAAAATCTATTTTACCATTATGTCTATAAAAGATAAAAAAAAAGTATGAAACCTATATCTAACTCACCCGCCACACTCCATGTTTCTCAGATTCACCCTTTGTACTATTATCACTCACAATCACACCTCGTTACTTCGAGTCACCTATTGATTCAGAGTGGAAGTAAATAATAAAGAAAGAACCTCAAAGAAAATTTATGATTTCTAAAAGCATAAACGATTACAAGAGGAGCCCTTATAAGGGAATTCAAAATTCGGCAAGTTTGCCAAAATTTTGCAATTACAAACTGAAATTAAACAGAGAAATAAACGTGTAAATTGATTCAATTGATGATTCACGCGTTTTGGGTTTGAAAAGGAAAAGCATGAAGATTGCAAAATTTGGGGGAAACTTTGATTGACGAAACCAGAGCCCTTAATCAATAAGGGATTAGGGTTTGATAATTAGACCAGACCACGAACAATTGTTTACCCCAAGATCTGACACATCTAGACCTTTCCGTCCATTGCTCGTATGCCTGGTAACTCCAACCGTAACCCAAGTTATGTTAGTTTAAAGTATGGATCCTTTTTTACTTTTTCCATGTTTCCTTTTGTCAAGTTGGTCCATGTATGAGTGATGTGCTAAAAGTGGTCAAATTAAATCAACTAAAATTAAACCCTAAATTTTACTCTCTAAGTTTTAAATTTATAACAAAGACTCTTTAAACCTAGACCACACAACCATCAAGTGTACCGGTCAATGTAGTATAACCTAAATAAGTCTGAGTATCGAAACCACGAGACTCTCTAATTACGTTTACTAGACTCTATAGAGAGACTGACACGACTAAATTGATTTTATATTGGGGGGGGGGGGCGGTTCTAAAATCCTAATTTGCAATTAAAATAAAATTAAACGCGACTTAGACTAGGATTGAACTCGGTGATGACGAATAACTACCTAGGTTGGAATCCCAACTGTTATTGTGAAGCTTTCTATCGGATGCTAATGTGTTATGGAACTAGGATCTTTAAATACTAAACCCTAAGAGAAACCGAACAGAACCCCCGACCCTTCTCGGGAAAACACCTATGGAACTCTAACAGCCTATTAAGACTACTGATTGATTAGACTCTCATACGGTTATCTAATTATCTAGAAAAGTATCCTAATGTGACTAACTACTTCACAGTGGAAAGTCTAAGGCAACTAAGGAACTTGATTTAACTCGGTAAGCAAACAATGAAAGGTAAACTAAGGGATATTCTTACAAAGAATCTAACCCTAGCAATCTAACACTAAAGTCGGACCGACAATCTCTCACCTTACAGATATTAAGATTAGTAGAACATTTAACGTTGTCTAAATTACAATTATACCCCTATGAATCACTACGCAGCGAAACATCTAATAGCCAAAAAGACACAGTAATTGACCTAGCATGCGATTATTATTTGAAAGACATTCAACTAGCAATATGAGGGATAATAATTATTCATTAAATCTGATTAAACGTGCATACAAACCAAATCAAGGAACCAAAGTTTGCTACTTTTCAAGATAAATCCATAAAACACATTAACATCAAATAAAAATCCAAACTTTAACAATTGTTCATCACAACCTAAGTAGATTAAAGTATTTAGCCAAGAAACATAATAGCAAAATTCAGAAAACAAGATTCAAATAAAGAATTCATTGACATAAAAGCAAGACCTAAGAAACGAGACAAATTGGGAAGGTAAAACCCGTAAATCTTCAATCTTTAGCTCCCAACTTCTATCCAATTATTCCGTAGCTCAATTCCTTGCAATACCAGCTCTTAATTTCGTCCTCAGCAATCCCAAGTCGTCTAGGGTTCTTGTTATGATCATAACATGATATATATATATACATACTTATTTCAATACCTAAAACCCGAATTATTACGGAATTCGCTGAACTTTGATACTCTGACGGGCCGCGACAACCTCAACAAACTCTATCGCGGGCCCAGGCGTCCCCATATAAGTCAACAAGTCAATTCTAGTGCCTCGCGCCACGCGAAGACCTCCTCAAATCCCGTCGCGACGCGCGAAAAACCTTAAAACATCATTTCTTATTTCTTTTCATATCTCGGTCATTCGTTTGCGTCCCAGTACTTGGTTTTAGCATACTTTGGCTCGTTTTCCACTCTTTTCAACCACTTTTAATCAACCAAGTCCTGTAAAACATAAACAAATCAGAAGTTCGCAAATTCTAAATAAAACGACACTAAATCTAACTAAAATCGTACAAACTATACAAGATAAATCAATGTATATTGCAATACATCAAATATCCCCACAATTAACCTTTTTTTGTCCCTGAAAAAGAAGTTTTAAATTTATAATAAAGACTCTTTAAACCTAGACCACACAATCGGCAAGTGTACCGGTCAATGTAGTATAACCTAAGTAAGTCCGAGTATCAAACACGAGACTCTCTAATTACGTTTACTAGACTCTATAGACTTGATAGACCGACACGACTAAATTGATTTCATATTGGGGGGGGGGGATTTCTAAAATCCTAATTTACAATTAAAAAAAAATTAATTAACTAAAATAAACTTAAACGCGACTTAGACTAGGATTGAACTCATTGATGACAATAACAACCTAGGTTGGAATCCCAATTGTTATCATGAAGCTTTCTATCGGATGCTAATGTGTTATGGAACCGAGATCTTTAAATACTAAACCCTGAACAGGACCCCTGACCCTTCTCAGGAAAACACATATGGAACTCTAACAGGCTGTTAAGACTACCAGTTGATTAGACTCCCCTACGGTTATCTAATTATCTAAAAAAGCGCCCTAATGTGACTAACTACTTCACAGTGGAAAGTCTAAGGCAACTAAGTGTAACACCTCGAAAATTCACGTCCTATAAGGTGTTGACACGTGTCATAAGTTGAACGTGTGTAGGAATATTCTTGAAGGACTAAAGTTGACAAACCTGGAAGGTATGTGAATATACGGGTTTTGAATGTCAACAGTGAAATAAGATACCATCCCGGCAAGGCGAATGTAGTCGCCGATGCCTTGAGTCGGAAGGAGAAGGTGAAACCCATCCGAATCAATGCCAAGCGCATGGAAATAAAGAACAATTTGATTGAAAGGTTGTTAGCTGCACAGAAGGAAGCTGTGTTGGAAGCTAACTATCCTAACGAAAAGTTAGGGGTAACTGAGGAGCAGTTAACACTTAGCAAGGACGGAATACTAAGATTGAATGGACGTATATGGGTTCCAATTTATGGGGGGCTTCGAGATGTTATCCTCCAGGAAGCCCATAGTTCCAAATACTCCGTTCATCCTGGAGCTGATAAGATGTACCAGGATCTAAGGGCGAAATATTGGTGGATAGGCTTGAAGAAGTCTGTAGCTACCTATGTAGCTAAATGTCTGACCTGTGCGCAAGTCAAAGCAGAACATCAAAAGCCGTCAGGGTTGCTACAACAGCCTGAACTTCCCACATGGAAGTGGGAGATGGTGACGATGGATTTCATCACCAAGCTGCCAAAGACAAGGAAAGGCAATGATACTATATGGGTGATCGTTGATAGACTGACTAAGTCAGCTCATTTCTTACCCATCAAGGAGACTTATAGCTCCGACATGTTAGCCCAGTTATACGTGGATAAGATTGTAGCCTTACATGGCATACCTGTGTCTATTATCTCTGACCAAGATACTAGATACACGTCACATTTTTGGAAGAGTTTCCAACAATCTTTGGGCACACGTTTGAATTTTAGTACGGCTTATCATCCTCAGACTGACGGTCAGAGTGAGCGTACTATTCAAACGTTGGAAGACATGCTACGTGCATGTGCGATCGATTTGGGTGGTAGTTGGGATAAGAACTTACCATTAATCGAATTCTTCTACAACAATAGCTACCACACCAGCATAAAGGCTGCGCCTTTTGAGGCATTATATGGTAGAAAGTGTAGATCGCCCGTGTGTTGGGCGGAAGTTGGAGAGGTCCAGTTATCAGGACCAGAGATCGTGTTCGAAACGATGGACAAGATTGTCCAGATTCGTGACCATCTCAAAGCTGCCCGGGATAGGCAGAAGAGTTACGCTGATCCAAATCGTAAGGATTTTCACTTCGAAGTAGGTGACAAAGTCCTACTTAAAGTGTCACCCTGGAAGGGGGTGATGCGATTTGGTAAGAAAGGTAAGCTAAGCCCGAGATACATAGGACCTTTCGAGGTTATCGAACGTGTCGGGTCAGTTGCCTATAAGTTGAACTTACCGGAAGAGCTCAGTGGAATTCACAATGTGTTCCACATCTGCAATCTGAAGAAGTGTTTCGCTGACGAATCACTGGTTATACCACATACAGATGTGCATATAGATAAGAGCTTGAAATTTGTGGAAAAACCATTGTCGATCGAGGATCGACAGGTTAAGAAGCTTCGAAGGAAGCATGTACCGATTGTAAAGGTCAAATGGGATGCCCGTAGAGGTCCCGAGTATACGTGGGAAGTTGAGTCCATGATGAAAGAAAAGTACCCTTATTTGTTTCAGTAAATCTCGAGGTCGAGATTTCTTTTAAGGGGGTGAGGATGTAACACCTCGAAAATTCACGTCCTATAAGGTGTTGACACGTGTCATAAGTTGAACGTGTGTAGGAATATTCTTGAAGGACTAAAGTTGACAAACCTGGAAGGTATGTGAATATACGGGTTTTGAATGTCAACAGTGAATAATTATATTGTACATTAAGCCTACATGATGTTTATAACCTTAAACGAATAAATCATGGATCATACGTAGCGGATTGTGAAAGAAGTGAGAGATTACAAACTACAGGGGTTAAATGTGTCAACATGTTAAGCTATACCTCCGAGTGACCTTTTAGCAAACCCGAAGCCTTGTAACGATTAAATATGCTCACTAGAATATACCATAAAAATTTCACCAAGTTTCGTTACCGTATGAGAAAGTTATGATAAAATCCATGTGTGAGGGTTAGAATCGTCAACATTGAAATTTAGGGCTTTTCGGGTGATCACAAAGTTACCCGAGGACTTGACAAAGATGGTATAAGCCTTAAAGCCCCATATGTCAATTATCAAGTCTTAGAATGCAAGAAAGCCAGGTGAAAACGACCTTTCGGGGGACCAGGGGCTGAAATGCAATTTATGAAAACTTGCTGAGCTGGTCATCTACACGCTCGCGTAGCGCGAGCATGAATAACCTTGGCAGTCGCGCTACGCGACTGCCTTGTCTGATCAGAAAACATGCACAGATGTCCTGCATGTTTGTTAACCGAGTTAGATCGAATTTTGGCATACCATGGGCTTCCCTATACTGGTATTTAGGCTGTAGAGGGCACTTGTATTCATCCTTGATCATTTGTAGACTTATTTGTCAACAATCAAAGGGGTTTGGATCAATTTATAAAGTCACAAAGTTGCAACTTTGTGTTCATCCATTCCAACTTCATCTCTGAGCATTTCTGGAACTCAAGACCATCTTCCAAGCTTTCCAAATCGTGCATAAGACTTGTGTAAGTACCCTTGATCTTTCTAAATTAAGTTATGCTTAGTTTATAGCTTAAAAATCAAACCGTCGTAACTACGGTTTGACTTAGCGATAAAACACAAACGGTCCAGGGGTTTGTCTAAACGAAAGTTGTTATAAGTTGGTAATCATGTGGGCTTTAAACCCTTAAAAGGGCACCCACAGATTCCAATCCTAACTAGGTCGATTGTCGAGTCAATGGTAATTAGAAAAAGTCAACAGAAGTGTTATTTTCGATTTAACGCATGATTAACGAGGTAAAAGGCGTATCACCTATTTTATCATTCTTATAACCTGATAATAAGTATAAAAACTTGTCTACGCTTGTTTGATTCGACAACTTTCTGTTTTGAACCGATTCGGAACCGAAAGACGCAAAAGTTTGACTTTTTCTTTGACCTCAGTTCTGAACCGGTTTAGATAGGTTTATACATGCCTTAAAGTTCCATTAGGACCTAGTTACATGTGTGTATAACCCTCTGCATTTATACCACATAAATCCTTAATTGTCCGATGTTTCCGTTAATCGCCTAAATATTGACCGTAATGCCCTTATGACCATAAAACAAGAATTTTGGAAATATGAAAGTAAAATAATCTTAGTTATTGATTATAAAACATGTCCGTAAATTTTTACATCAGTTGGACATATAGATTAGGAGTTATGCTCAATGACGTAATTAGAACGATCCTTAGTGATTGAATGGCGTCATTAGCATAAAGCCTATCTAAACCTAATTTTTGACACCAAACCTTTTACCCACTGATGTAATATAATATTTTGGGATTTTTGAAGATTTTTAATTATTTTTAAACTGATCATAAGCTAGGATTAGTGCCTTAATTCGGTAAATACCGAATATACCCTTTTCGGCCATAAAATGAGTTTTACAAATCCTTTTGATGCCAATCCAATTGCTACTGATTTTAAATATTAAATGGAGTGCTTTGAACCAGTTTAACTGATCAGGAAACTCATAATCCTATTTTAACCCGTACGTCGCTTAAAACGGCTTTATACGCGTATTATACGCATAGTTAGGGTTTAAAACTATTTTGGCATATAAGACTTATAACCAAATGTTATAACCTGTTAAAATAAACCATTTTACTGATTTAATCAGACCCGAATCACAGAAGATAAATTAATTCCTTTTATAATCTTTAAAATGACCAAAATACCCCTACGAGGCTTAATATGAGATTAAACTCGTTTTGGGCATAACGGAAAGTATCCTACTGATATCACAACATATTTAAGGCATGTTAACTTAGGAAACCTGTTTAGGACTCTTATGGTTACCCGTTACGCTTCATACGCGTTCGGTTCGGTTTATGTAACTAGTTTACATAAATTAGCCGAAACGGGTCAAACCTTATCGGTTTTATCTCAAAATCCAGAATGTGTATAATATACCCATATTAAGCAAGTCTTCAAACTTGTCGGGTCTAAATCACATTCTATCCGGTCTTCGCTTAATCGTGCGTACGAACCGTATCTTTAAAACTAACCGGTCTAAGCTTAAGCTTAACTAAAGACCCGTTAGGATTCTAATAGGTTATTATAAACCTTCGTTCTAGATTAGGAGAACCAGTAAAAGATACTTGCACTCGTTGAATTTGATCTATACTTGCTCAGGTAAATACTTTTAACTTATTTCCCTATACGGGCTTGGGGACGGTATATAAAATACCGCTTGGTCGGACATTGAATCTTTAATTGTATGATGGTTAAAGTATTGAGATGTTTCGTTTAAATTGTTTTGTTTGCTTAAAGCCTTTGGGGGTTAATGACCGTGTCCCGGATATCCCTGGCATCATTTTACGAAATGGCCACGACCTTAGCACTCAGGTGTAGGCGTACACCTGTCAGTGTCTCATAAATAAAGTGGTGTGTCTATTGATCTTTAACCCGGCTCGATCCGGGCTACTGAACGCATAAGGAACATGTAAATCCTTTACAAGTTTATATAATTAAATAATTATCCCAAGTTATAAAATATTATTTGTGCCTTGTGCCTTAAATGCTTTTTCTTAAACTTTTTTCAAAATGAGTCGGTTGATTGTATTTACCAGTGTAAACTGACGTATTTTTCTTAAAAAGGTTGAGTGCAGGTACTACGCGTAATAGGCTGGCTTGTCTCCTAGCATCCACAATAAGTCTCGCAAGCTTGGATGTCATAGACTGTTGAACACTGTTTCCTTTTTATTTTGATCTACCTGTGGATTTATATTCAACTACTTGTGATACTTAATATTACAATATCGTTTGGTTGAAATGAATCTATACTTTGCTTCCGCTGTGCATTTAAATATTGTGTTGTTTGGCTATTATGTTGCCAACCACGTCATGATACTCCCCTACCGGGCCCACCGGTAACACGTGGAAATTCGGGGTGTGACAGCTTGGTATCAGAGCCAACACTGAGTGAATTAAACACTAGTCTTTTGTGTTTAATCTCAGTTACACAATTGCACATTCCTAAATCTTCGAGTCTAGACAAAGAACTTAGGAATAATTCCAAAATGTTTTTATTTTAATTTAAATTTTGTCCTTTATTTTTCTTTGTTATTACCTTTGTTATATTAACAGGTTTAGCAATGCCACCAAGATTCAGGCGAGGAGATCGAGGAAAGGCGCCGATCAGCGCCCCTAACGACCACGAGGCCGGGCCTTCAGGCCGGCGAACTCCTTCTGCTACAAGGAGTATAGATCCGCGAGAACCTTGGAGGATCTATGAGGAGCCTGCCAGACAATCCACGTCACATAGCTCCACGCCTCCATATTATCACTCCTTTGGGCCTCAGTCCGAGAATGAGCCCAACAACCCGCAACCTTCATACATACCCCTACAGCGATCTTCATCGCACAATTCCTTCGGAGACCCTACTCCTGTCTTTCAGGGCCGGTTTAACCCGGCAGAATACCTACCAGAACCAGTGGGCTTTAACCCACTAGGACCGGAGGATCACTTTTCTGGTGATCAAGATATGGACGAGGACACAGATCCCGTCGAGGCTTCAACCGGAACCCTGAACCATCCTTTTGTGATCTCAGATGGTTCGTCTTTTCACGGAACACCATACCAAGGTCCGGATAGTCACCTGGCACGGTTCGAACGATGTGAGTGGTACTATACACCATCTCACCATTCATCGCCTCACCAGCAGCCGCAACAGCAGCAGCAAGATCCCTCTGGGGATCCACGTTTCGTGGCAGACACGCCACCGCCACCACCGCCGCCAGTTCATCTGGAGCCTCCAGAACCACCAAGACGTAGGAGGACTGGCACACGGATGTCAACACGAGAAAGGGATTTTCATTTCAGCACTCCTCAACACTCTAGTGGCAGCCACTACCCGCCACTATATGAAGAACCACAGGAGGATGGACCTTCAGTTCCAGTGTTGGAAGTGAATTCGGCACCTGTGGCACCGTCACCATCGGGTTTTGGCAACCCTATCCCTGCTTATACTGCTCCGGCAGCTTACAACCCATACGGACCGTCAGCATATACTAACTATAACTATGCTGAGGATCCCTACCAAGTAGCATCCAACTATTATGCCCAAAACCCTGAGGGACCATATGGAACCCCTTGGGGAATAGGACATCCAGCTCGAGGGTATCAAGTACCTGCTCAGCCGCCGCCTCACTATCAGCCACCACGGTTTTCTCCACCAGAGCAGGAGGATCTCCGTCAAAGACTGGGCAGGGTTGAGCGAGACCTCCAGAGAGAGCGTAAGAAGAATGAAGGATTCATGAGTGGCTTGGCAAATTTGCTGAAGGGAAAGAAGAAACGAGATCGTTAAATCCCAATAAGTATTATTGTATTTCCTTGTTTAAATCAAGTCCCTACGTGGACATTTATTTATTTATGTGTTTATGTAGTCCCTGCGTGGACATCTACCTTTGTACTTAGTCCCTACGTGGACTTGTCTCTATTAGTCCCTGTGAGGACATTTACTTTTGTAAACCGTCCCTGTGAGGACATGTATTATCTGTATAGCTCCTGCGTGGGCAAGTGTTTATGTGAAAAGTCCCGTTTAGGGCAAAGTGTACTAGTTTTAAGTTGTAATGGAATGTAAGTTTATAAATTTCATCTTTGCTATGTTAAGCATAATTAAATTTGATATGAAATAAATAAATCGGAATCATTCCTTTTAAAATCTATCTGCCTATGTTATTTTATTTTAGGATCTTAAAGGTATAACCTAGCCTGCATGTCATTTTAAGACCTGGCCGAGATGGTAAGACCCGTTAAAAAAGATTCAAATCCCTGTTAACATCTGAGAATATGTTAACACTCCTGGCAGACTTGATTCATTAAAAACACACGTGTTATTATTATATACGGATCTTTTCAAAGATTCCAAACCCAACTAAATGATCTCTGAATCATGGGTTAAGTCATTAATATATATGATCAGTTCTTTTTACCATCTATTGGTAATAGAATGCCTACGGGCCCTTCTCATTTTCATATGAGACAAAAGACAGTATTAGTCTGTGACCCTGTCTGATAAAGGTAATGAACTTTGTTCAAACCTTCATGCTTTGATTCTCTGAAATCATAGCTTATAATCTAAATTGTCCCTGTGACTAGGCCTTATGTGCTAATAAAACTGTTATTGATTTATAATTAGGATAAATTATATTAGAAATCCTAAATAAATGTGAGTAATAAATTAACCATATATGGTCTATGTTACCACGGTTAATAAAATTGCCATAAAAGACAATTCTATAATAAACTCACCAATAAATTATTGTCGATATGTTACAGTTCAAGCTACATGGCAGACTCAAACGAGGTCAACAGTCACCCAGGGATAGTGCATGATAATGCCAGAGTAAATGTAGCGGGTGCAGAATTGCAGGCAATGATAGATAATGTCGTAAATCGAGCTATGGATAGACAGCTCCATGAATCCAGTGGTACCCATGCAAGGACCCAATCTGCACCACACTCTAGAACACCCTCCAGGACCCACACTGCCCACAACAGTAATTCTCACCACTCGTCAAACCGAAGGAGTGTTCCATCCCAAAGAGTCATACAGGATCAAGAACCCCGTAATAAGGGTTGCTCCTATAAGTACTTCGTCTCGTGCAAACCCAGGGACTTCACTGGGGAAAAAGGAGCTGTTGATTGCATGACTTGGTTGGACGAGATGGATACTGTAGTGGATATCAGTGGTTGCCATAATAGGGATATTGTGAAGTTTGTGTCACAGTCTTTCAAGGGAGAAGCATTAGCTTGGTGGAGATCTTTGATCCAAGCTACGGGGAAAATCCCGTTGTACAATATGACCTGGGAAGAGTTCATTGCACTAATCAAGGAAAATTTCTGCCCTCAACACGAGGTTGAGAGAATTGAATCTGACTTCTTGTCGCTGGTCATGAGAAACCTAGACTGTCAGGCCTACCTTACCAGTTTCAACACCTTGTCAAGGTTGGTTCCATATTTGGTAACCCCGGAACCCAAACGTATAGCTCGTTTTATCGGGGGTTTGGCCCCGGAGATCAAGGCATGTGTGAAGGCCTCCAGACCAGCTACTTTTCGGTCTGTAGCGGACATATCGTTGTCCCTTACCTTGGATGCGGTTAGGCTGAAATCGCAGAGGAACACCGATACCGAAAAGAGGAAGCGTGAGGATGACAACTCACGACGTTCAGACAAGAAACAGAAGGGAAACAATGACCACAAGAAGGGGTCAGGATTTAGGAAGGATGGTCAGCAGTCGGGTGAAAAACCCAGATGTAAAATCTGCAAGAGACAGCACTTTGGAAAGTGCAGGTATGAATCGAATTCGAATTCACAATCGAAATCTTTTGCATGTGGGTTGTGCAAGTCCAAGGAACACAAAACCTTGGATTACAAAAAGATGAAGGATGCGACCTGCTACGGTTGCAATGAAAAGGGGCACATCAAGACCAATTGCCCAAAATACGCCAAGAAGCCTGAAGAGGCTAAGAAGACCAATGCTAGGGTCTTCAGGATGGATGCTAAGGAAGCCGTCAAGGACGACAATGTGATAACAGGTACCTTTCTCGTAAATGATGTTTATGCGAGAGTGTTATTTGATTCAAGCGCTGATAAGTCGTTCGTAGATAATAAGTTTTGTGAATTATTGAAATTACCTATTAAGACTTTAAGTGTGAAGTACGAGGTGGAACTAGCAGATGGCACTTTAGAAACCGCTTCAACCTTATTAGATGGATGTTTCATATCCATTAAGAACCACTCTTTTCCTTTGTCCCTACTTCCTTTAAAACTAGCCGGTTTTGACATAGTTTTGGGTATGGACTGGTTATCTCATAACCAGTCCTAGATTATTTGCAATAAGAAGCAAGTGATGATCAAGACTCCGTCTGGTGAATCACTTACTATCCAGGGAGATACCCAGTATGGGCTTCCCGAGAAAATGTCTATACTCAAAGACTCTAAGTGTTTGAAGAAGGGTTGTGTCATCTACATGGCACAAGTGATAATTGATGAGCCGAAGCCCAAGATTGGGGATATCCCCGTCATTTCTGAATACCCCGAAGTATTTCCTGACGAATTACCTGGTTTGCCACCAGATAGGCAAGTAGAATTCAGAATTGACATTATTCCTGGATCAGCACCAGTTGCAAGGGCGCCTTATAGGTTGGCACCAACAGAGATGAAGGAATTGAGAACGCAACTAGATGATTTGCTAGCCAAAGGTTTCATCAAACCTAGTTCATCTCCTTGGGGAGCACCAGTTTTATTTGTCAAGAAGAAGGATGGATCGATGCGTCTGTGCATCGACTACCGTGAGCTTAATAAGGTTACTATCAAGAATAGGTATCCTTTGCCCAGAATCGACAATCTGTTTGATCAACTTCAAGGGGCAAGTTTCTTCTCGAAGATTGACCTGAGGTCAGGTTACCATCAATTGAAGGTTAGAGATGAAGACGTGCACAAAACAGCATTTAGGACTCGTTATGGTCATTACGAGTTCCTAGTGATGCCTTTTGGGCTCACTAATGCACCGGCCGCGTTCATGGATCTCATGAATCGCGTTTGCAAGCCGCACTTAGATAAATTCGTCATCGTCTTCATCGACGACATTCTCATCTACTCAAAGAACCAAGCTGACCATGAGAAGCATCTTCACTGCATTCTGGAACTACTTCATAAAGAAAAGCTCTATGCCAAGTTCTCGAAGTGTGAATTTTGGCTTCGGGAAGTCCAATTTCTTGGACATGTTGTTAGTGAGCGTGGTATCCAAGTAGATCCCGCTAAAGTTGAAGCTGTCATGAATTGGCATGAGCCAAAGACGCCTACAGAAATACGTAGCTTCCTAGGTTTGGCAGGATACTATAGGCGATTCATTGAAAACTTCTCAAGGATTGCTGCACCCCTGACTTCGCTGACGCGTAAGAAGATTAAGTTTGAATGGGGTCCTAAGCAGCAGGAATCCTTCGATATTCTGAAACAAAAGTTGAGCAATGCTCCAGTACTGACATTGCCTGATGGAATAGAGGAGTTTGTAGTTTATTGTGATGCATCACACACCGGGATGGGATGTGTGCTTATGCAGAAAGGCAAAGTCATTGCCTATGCTTCACGCCAGTTAAAGGTGCACGAAAAGAATTACACCACCCATGACTTGGAATTGGGTGCCGTTGTATTCGCACTAAAACTGTGGAGGCACTACTTATATGGAATCAAATGTGTGATCTATTCTGATCACAAGAGCCTTCAACATCTGTTCAACCAGAAGGACTTGAACATGAGGCAACGCCGTTGGATGGAAACTCTGAATGATTACGATTGTGAAATAAGATACCATCCCGGCAAGGCGAATGTAGTCGCCGATGCCTTGAGTCGGAAGGAGAAGGTGAAACCCATCCGAATCAATGCCAAGCGCATGGAAATAAAGAACAACTTGATTGAAAGGTTGTTAGCTGCACAGAAGGAAGCTGTGTTGGAAGCTAACTATCCTAACGAAAAGTTAGGGGTAACTGAGGAGCAGTTAACACTTAGCAAGGACGGAATACTAAGATTGAATGGACGTATATGGGTTCCAATTTATGGGGGGCTTCGAGATGTTATCCTCCAGGAAGCCCATAGTTCCAAATACTCCGTTCATCCTGGAGCTGATAAGATGTACCAGGATCTAAGGGCGAAATATTGGTGGATAGGCTTGAAGAAGTCTGTAGCTACCTATGTAGCTAAATGTCTGACCTGTGCGCAAGTCAAAGCAGAACATCAAAAGCCGTCAGGGTTGCTACAACAGCCTGAACTTCCCACATGGAAGTGGGAGATGGTGACGATGGATTTCATCACCAAGCTGCCAAAGACAAGGAAAGGCAATGATACTATATGGGTGATCGTTGATAGACTGACTAAGTCAGCTCATTTCTTACCCATCAAGGAGACTTATAGCTCCGACATGTTAGCCCAGTTATACGTGGATAAGATTGTAGCCTTACATGGCATACCTGTGTCTATTATCTCTGACCAAGATACTAGATACACGTCACATTTTTGGAAGAGTTTCCAACAATCTTTGGGCACACGTTTGAATTTTAGTACGGCTTATCATCCTCAGACTGACGGTCAGAGTGAGCGTACTATTCAAACGTTGGAAGACATGCTACGTGCATGTGCGATCGATTTGGGTGGTAGTTGGGATAAGAACTTACCATTAATCGAATTCTTCTACAACAATAGCTACCACACCAGCATAAAGGCTGCGCCTTTTGAGGCATTATATGGTAGAAAGTGTAGATCGCCCGTGTGTTGGGCGGAAGTTGGAGAGGTCCAGTTATCAGGACCAGAGATCGTGTTCGAAACGATGGACAAGATTGTCCAGATTCGTGACCATCTCAAAGCTGCCCGGGATAGGCAGAAGAGTTACGCTGATCCAAATCGTAAGGATTTTCACTTCGAAGTAGGTGACAAAGTCCTACTTAAAGTGTCACCCTGGAAGGGGGTGATGCGATTTGGTAAGAAAGGTAAGCTAAGCCCGAGATACATAGGACCTTTCGAGGTTATCGAACGTGTCGGGTCAGTTGCCTATAAGTTGAACTTACCGGAAGAGCTCAGTGGAATTCACAATGTGTTCCACATCTGCAATCTGAAGAAGTGTTTCGCTGACGAATCACTGGTTATACCACATACAGATGTGCATATAGATAAGAGCTTGAAATTTGTGGAAAAACCATTGTCGATCGAGGATCGACAGGTTAAGAAGCTTCGAAGGAAGCATGTACCGATTGTAAAGGTCAAATGGGATGCCCGTAGAGGTCCCGAGTATACGTGGGAAGTTGAGTCCATGATGAAAGAAAAGTACCCTTATTTGTTTCAGTAAATCTCGAGGTCGAGATTTCTTTTAAGGGGGTGAGGATGTAACACCTCGAAAATTCACGTCCTATAAGGTGTTGACACGTGTCATAAGTTGAACGTGTGTAGGAATATTCTTGAAGGACTAAAGTTGACAAACCTGGAAGGTATGTGAATATACGGGTTTTGAATGTCAACAGTGAATAATTATATTGTACATTAAGCCTACATGATGTTTATAACCTTAAACGAATAAATCATGGATCATACGTAGCGGATTGTGAAAGAAGTGAGAGATTACAAACTACAGGGGTTAAATGTGTCAACATGTTAAGCTATACCTCCGAGTGACCTTTTAGCAAACCCGAAGCCTTGTAACGATTAAATATGCTCACTAGAATATACCATAAAAATTTCACCAAGTTTCGTTACCGTATGAGAAAGTTATGATAAAATCCATGTGTGAGGGTTAGAATCGTCAACATTGAAATTTAGGGCTTTTCGGGTGATCACAAAGTTACCCGAGGACTTGACAAAGATGGTATAAGCCTTAAAGCCCCATATGTCAATTATCAAGTCTTAGAATGCAAGAAAGCCAGGTGAAAACGACCTTTCGGGGGACCAGGGGCTGAAATGCAATTTATGAAAACTTGCTGAGCTGGTCATCTACACGCTCGCGTAGCGCGAGCATGAATAACCTTGGCAGTCGCGCTACGCGACTGCCTTGTCTGATCAGAAAACATGCACAGATGTCCTGCATGTTTGTTAACCGAGTTAGATCGAATTTTGGCATACCATGGGCTTCCCTATACTGGTATTTAGGCTGTAGAGGGCACTTGTATTCATCCTTGATCATTTGTAGACTTATTTGTCAACAATCAAAGGGGTTTGGATCAATTTATAAAGTCACAAAGTTGCAACTTTGTGTTCATCCATTCCAACTTCATCTCTGAGCATTTCTGGAACTCAAGACCATCTTCCAAGCTTTCCAAATCGTGCATAAGACTTGTGTAAGTACCCTTGATCTTTCTAAATTAAGTTATGCTTAGTTTATAGCTTAAAAATCAAACCGTCGTAACTACGGTTTGACTTAGCGATAAAACACAAACGGTCCAGGAGTTTGTCTAAACGAAAGTTGTTATAAGTTGGTAATCATGTGGGCTTTAAACCCTTAAAAGGGCACCCACAGATTCCAATCCTAACTAGGTCGATTGTCGAGTCAATGGTAATTAGAAAAAGTCAACAGAAGTGTTATTTTCGATTTAACGCATGATTAACGAGGTAAAAGGCGTATCACCTATTTTATCATTCTTATAACCTGATAATAAGTATAAAAACTTGTCTACGCTTGTTTGATTCGACAACTTTCTGTTTTGAACCGATTCGGAACCGAAAGACGCAAAAGTTTGACTTTTTCTTTGACCTCAGTTCTGAACCGGTTTAGATAGGTTTATACATGCCTTAAAGTTCCATTAGGACCTAGTTACATGTGTGTATAACCCTCTGCATTTATACCACATAAATCCTTAATTGTCCGATGTTTCCGTTAATCGCCTAAATATTGACCGTAATGCCCTTATGACCATAAAACAAGAATTTTGGAAATATGAAAGTAAAATAATCTTAGTTATTGATTATAAAACATGTCCGTAAATTTTTACATCAGTTGGACATATAGATTAGGAGTTATGCTCAATGACGTAATTAGAACGATCCTTAGTGATTGAATGGCGTCATTAGCATAAAGCCTATCTAAACCTAATTTTTGACACCAAACCTTTTACCCACTGATGTAATATAATATTTTGGGATTTTTGAAGATTTTTAATTATTTTTAAACTGATCATAAGCTAGGATTAGTGCCTTAATTCGGTAAATACCGAATATACCCTTTTCGGCCATAAAATGAGTTTTACAAATCCTTTTGATGCCAATCCAATTGCTACTGATTTTAAATATTAAATGGAGTGCTTTGAACCAGTTTAACTGATCAGGAAACTCATAATCCTATTTTAACCCGTACGTCGCTTAAAACGGCTTTATACGCGTATTATACGCATAGTTAGGGTTTAAA
>JARYGA010049377.1:0-47124 GCA_030545235.1 Helianthus tuberosus
AGAAAAGTTAATGAGAATGTAGTGTCAATTGTGAGTTGGTATGTCATAGAAGTGACGAAGTTCACTCGAGAAACAAACGGGTCAAAATCGTTAATTAGAATTGTTGGTTGATAATGTTGTTTAGTTATGCAAGTATGTAACTTGAACCGTTACATTCAATGAGTTGTTGTTAAATTTTGCGAAGTCTTATTTTAGGATAAATAGGGTGTCGTTTGTAGCGACCATGGTCGTTACTTGAATTAATAGTCTAAGAGTGACAAAGAATCGTTTGGTAGTCATCATATTGGAGGATTCCATAAGATGAGCCAAACGGGTCAATTAGTTGTGTAAATTATTGTTCTAGTGTTTTAGAGAGTTAAAATGGCGATGACAATCACAAGAGCATTAAGCCATGAGATTGGTAAAGAAATGTGAGTGATGATAAGCCCCGGATGTTGGGTATAAAGTATCGTAAGTTTACTAGCTAATGGTAGTAAATTGTGCGAAGTTGAAATGGGTCGAATAAATGCATAGTGACATTTAGTCATTCGGTCCGTAAGTTAAATTTTCGGTATGATAGTTGTATTGAGTGTGTCCGTAATGAATTTACAGACTTATAGGAAAAGAATCACCTAAAACGACATGTGGATTCGGGTAAAATCAACAATACGGTCAAAATGGCAAAGTTGCAGGAGCTACCGTAAGTTACGGTCTCCACCGTAACTTACGGTAGACAACAAAACAGTTACGGCAGACCTATACTGCCTTACGGCAGACTATAACGAATCAGCATCTACCGTAACTTACGGTAGACACCGTAAGTTACGGTAGAGTCTAGAGAACCTTGTATTCTTATTTTCCTTTCACATTCCGATGTCAGAACTGTTTTTATGCCTTACATAAATGTCAAAACTAATGTTTTTAATGGTTTTGACCTTAGGTGAGGATGAGGATCTTACGGATGGCGGTCAAGCAAGTTTTGAAGAACCGAGCACACTTTAGAAGCTTCCGCGATATCTAGCTTTAATAGACAATGATTTTGGAATATAAACATTTTGATAAACAACTTATGAATGTTTGATTTAGTCGTTAATCGACTAATGTTTTGCTACTTATGAGCTTTATCTATCCAACTTATGTTATAAGTTGGACATCTTTTATATAAAAATTTTATGAATTTTATTAAATTCAAGTAGTAATTAGGAGGGTGTTACAAGTTGGTAATCAGAGCTTAAGGTTGTCAACAAAGTGTTCAGTTCAAGCTTGATCGATTGTCCGGTAAGAATTAATTGCTTTAGTAGACTTACTAGAATACTAGAAAAAGGAAATTTGAATTGATATGCACGGGAAGTGCGTGTTTACACACTCAAACCCGGAAAAGTGCACTAAGCATAAATGGTTTAAGCAAGTGGTGAACTTGGCTAGATCAAAATGAATGACGCATATGTCATAAATGAAATGTTTAACAATTAGTGTAAACATTTCAACTTCAAAATGAAGGAAAGATGGGAGGAGTGTATGAATACGCTCGAACCCGGGAAAATACACTAAGTAAGAAAGGTAAGGCAAGATATATACTTGACCAAACCGAAAAAGAATAACACATTATTTATGATTGAGTGAGAATGATATAAATTTCCGTATAATATGATGGAAATGAATTAAATAATTATTAATAAATCGTGATGGATGTTTCAGTTGAAGAAATGTCTGGAGTAACCGGAGATGATTCGACATCTTAATTGACTGAACAAATGAAAGCTAAGATTTCCGAGGAGGTCGGAAAAGCTCTAGAAAATAGTCTATCACAGTATATTGATAGATTACAAACCACAATCATGCCGGTGGTGAACGATATGATGGCTGAATTGAAAGACATCATACTACAAGAAATAGAAGAAAGGAGGGTGTTGGATATGAATCCAAGATCCGTAAAGAAGTCCAAGTATAATAAAGCTCCCAAGAAGGGAGTTACAAAAAGTGTGTTACATCAGTGTAGATTTTGTAAAAAAATTCACAAGGGCACATGTGGTAAGCCAAGACATAAAAAGTCTAAATGTCCAGAGAGGCTTGGAACCAAGGACACAACCGACACAAAGTCTAATGCCCAGAAATCAAGGACAAAGTTGTTTTATATAACAGCCACGGAGGCTAAAGCTGAACCTGATTCCGTTTCAGGTATACTCTTGTAAATTAAATTTCAGCATGAATTTTTAATTATTACGAGTGCAAATAAATCGTTTACTTTATATCGATTTATTTAACATTCTACATTAGTGTTAACGAAATTACCAAGGCTTTGAAAAATAAAAAGAGGTAATAATAAAAGTTCTATTGTTTATAAGAGGTGCTGAAACTGTACGTTGAGCATCGAGGTAAAAATAATCATGATAAATATTGCCTTGGGAAGGGGTGCGCGCACACTCGAACCCGAGAACGTAATGAAAGATAAGCGTCATAATAGGGAGGAGTGTAATAACATCCGAACCCTGGGAGTTTACAATAGTAATAGATGACAAGGACATGGTTATAGACTAAGCCAAACTAAATGAAACAGGTAGAAACATCGTTTATGTCAACAAGCGATGTGGATAAATTCCATACAACGATATGAAAAAATAACATGAAACGAATTGATTTTGTTATTGTAACAATGGGTTAAAGTCAGAAATCAAGAGATTAAGATTTGGATAGGAATATCCTCGAAAAAGAAACTAAATGGACAATATGTATTATTTGTTGCTGTAAATAATGAAATACCAATAAATTTGGATTTAAAAGCTCGGGTATGGGTAGATACCCAAGTAACATGTTATTAATAAATTCCTCCTGAGGAAGAACGATAATCACCTTGATGAGGGTGAATATGTAAAAGAATTAGCAAGACAAACATTATGAAAGCGTTAGAATAAGAACGAGTAAACCCCAAAGGCCGAATAACAATAACAGTAGTTTACCAAATAAGACTTGAGACATGGGCCTTCGGGACATTTGTAAAAGAAACAGACCTAAGGGTCGCTGACAAAAGAAAGGTGGTGTACGGATTAATTAAGTAAAGTGCTTGATAATAAAAGTAAACGGGAGTCGGATAATGGGAGCATATTACATTAAGATAATGAGCCCAAGGGAAGGGATAAGAATCAAGTAAACGAAAATATGAATCGACAATTTAGAATGTCAAGGCATAGGATAAAGTTGACTGTCATAGGAGATGGAACTCGCACGAACAAGTCAAACCAGACGAGTGAAAGAATAAAAGACTTGGTTGATTAAAAGCGGTGGGTTTTGCTGATACGACCAAATAAATCGAGAAATAAAGTCTTAAGGAATGACGGAAGGGTTGCTATGAAAATAATATCGATAAAATACTCAATTAATAGGTATGTTTTCAGATAAATGCGTAACCAACAGTCAAGAACGCGAATTAAAAGTCAAGAGACTCGGATTAAGAGTTATGACTGAGAAAACGATAAAATTTTGCAAAAACATAAATTTCAATAGTCATGTTCAACTACTTTAATGTTGGGCGAGTTGAATAAAGTATAGTAGTTGATATCCCAAGTAAGAGCAACCTGGATAATGAAAGCGTGAAATATTATTGAATCTATGGGATAGGTCATAAAAGAGTATGAAAAGGAAAATGCAAACCAATGAAATCGGAGTGTTAAAATATCAAGATCAAGAACCCGGGTAACGGGTTGAAAGGAAATAGAGGCATAAACCAAATAACGGCATGAGTAAAATAAACCGACGCGAAGGACACATAAGAAGTCATAGAGTTGGAAGGACAATTCGAAAGAAAATGAGTGTAGCCTTAGACTACGGTCAAGGTCAAACGAATAGAAGATGATCCATGGGATCACCATAACCTCCAAATTATAAAAATGTAAAGGCCTACGGGAACAAAATGACCATTGGGTCGCAAATACAAATGGAACATACTAGGGGGGGGGTCTCACCCTAAAAAAAGTGAAGACCTAATAGAATAGTCTACAAGGCTAAGTAAAGGAACCTACGGGTCGATAATATAAAGCATGGAGAACCAATTATGATTCCTCACGTAAAATGATAATCCCGAAGAATAATCCTTGTCGTCAATTCCTTGATATCATTAATCGACATGGTTAAAGAGAAAAACATTAAACTAAAATTCAGTTTTAGTAAAGAAACGATGTTCTAACACCTATGAATACCGAGAGAGAAATTAGAAAATGGTTAGTACTAAAGAATATAGGTCTAATGCCGAAAGCGGTAAGATAATGCAATCGGAGGAAAGATTCTTAAGAATGAAAAGTCGATGTAAAACTAAACATGGCGTGATGTGATCACGGACACAAAAGTAATATAGAATGTAGTCACGTTATAGTGTGAATGACTAGATATGAAAGTATAAGCACGCAAAGGGCCGATGACGGCAATATTGCATACCCGAATGACGAGGTATGAGGTAAAATGGTGACCAATTAGTTTAGGCCATAAAACAAGTTGTAGCCTAAATAACACTGTGACCTATGTAGAGCGCTTGTTAATATAAAACTAGCGTCAAGTAAGTATTCTGACGGACTCAGTGACCGAATGGTCAAAAGACAACTCGATCAAAAGGGCGACAAAGGATAGGAAATAGGTGATATGGTTACGCTAAAAGTTTTCCCCAAGGAAGGGTGTTATCCGATTCAGGAAAAGAGAGAAACTAAGCTCGGGGTTTATCGGGCCATTTAAAATCATCGAACGGGGTTGGCAAGGTGGCTTATCACCTCGAGCTACCGGAAGAGTTGAGTGGAATACATGGCACGTTTCACGTGTCGCAATTGCGGAAATGTCTAACGGAGGAAACAACTTATATCCATTACGATGATATCGAGGTGGATAATAGCCTAAATTATGCGGTGAGACCATTGGAGATTTTGGATCGGAAGGTCAAGCGATTGCGAAAACAAACAAATTGATCAAGTCAAGATCAAGTGGGAGCATGGGAAAGGCTCGGACACTACGTGGGAGTCCGAAGAGGAGATGTGACGTCTCTACCCTACATTATTTGGTATGTACTTTGGTTTCGGGGACGAAACCCTTTTTGAGGGGGGTGGACTTGTAACATCCCGAAAATACGAATTCTTATATTACAATAACATTGCGAATAAATAAGAATTATAAACTAACTAGGAGTAATGTTCACCTAGTTCGAGAATGAGTTGTGAGTAGTTTAGAAGTGAAAATAAATAAAGGGTGAAAATTAAGTGACCAAATGAGTTTAAACTAAAACTAATATTAATAGAACAAGTAAATTAGAAACTCAAACACACTGGTGTGTGTTTGAGGTCGAACCAGACAAGGAAAAAGGGCGACCAGGACTCTTCATCCAACCCTAACTCCACAAAATTGATCAATTGAAGGCTAATTTCTGTCCCAAATCAAAATCCGAACATAGATTAGTGATCCTCATCACAAGGGGATTACAAGGTATGTAAAATTTGGTGTTAATTCTCTGTTTGAAATTCTCATGAAATTGGGAAATCTGAAAATTGATGTTGCATGTTTGCTATTTGGGTAGAATAGGGTTGATACAGTGTCTAGGAGTAAAACCTAGACAATAACATGCGAAATCATGGCTAATTCCTGAAAATCTCATGAACACATTGAAGATGATTCATGGGTTTTGTGGGAAACTAGTAAACACTAGGGTTTAGAATGATTATTCTAGTGTAATACGGGTCATAGAAAGTGATTTCTGAAATAATGATGTTAAAATATGTGTATATAGTCTAATTGAAGTTAATTAGGGTGATAAACTCAAGTCATGAGCTTGGTTTAGATCATGTAGAAATCTGACCCGCTAGGTGTTTGATAAAACGCCTAAATGAGGGTTAAAATGTTAAAAGTTGAGTAAAAACGCAGATTTGATCATTGTAGAGAATTATGCGTTAACGCTTGTGAAAGAGTTCTAAACTTATTGTGAATTGAACTCTTTAGGCAAAGAATCCGGAACGCCAAGCGGACAAGCCGGAGGTGATACACGCTTGAAAGGTGTGCTTTAAAGGTATGTAACTTCGGTTTCGTTACATTGTGCATAAACAATAGTCTTAGAAAAGTTAAAGAGAATGTAGTGTCAATTGTGAGTTGGTATGTCATAGAAGTGACGAAGTTCACTCGAGAAACAAACGGGTCAAAATCGTTAATTAGAATTGTTGGTTGATAATGTTGTTTAGTTATGCAAGTATGTAACTTGAACCATTACATTCAATGAGTTGTTGTTAAATTTTGCGAAGTCTTATTTTAGGATAAATAGGGTGTCGTTTGTAGCGACCATGGTCGTTACTTGAATTAATAGTCTAAGAGTGACAAAGAATCGTTTGGTAGTCATCATATTGGAGGATTCCATAAGATGAGCCAAACGGGTCAATTAGTTGTGTAAATTATTGTTCTAGTGTTTTAGAGAGTTAAAATGGCGATGACAATCACAAGAGCATTAAGCCATGAGATTGGTAAAGAAATGTGAGTGATGATAAGCCCCGGATGTTGGGTATAAAGTATCGTAAGTTTACTAGCTAATGGTAGTAAATTGTGCGAAGTTGAAATGGGTCGAATAAATGCATAGTGACATTTAGTCGTTCGGTCCGTAAGTTAAATTTTCGGTATGATAGTTGTATTGAGTGTGTCCGTAATGAATTTACAGACTTATAGGAAAAGAATCACCTAAAACGACATGTGGATTCGGGTGAAATCAACAATACGGTCAAAATGGCAAAGTTGCAGGAGCTACCGTAAGTTACGGTCTCCACCGTAACTTACGGTAGACAACAAAACAGTTACGGCAGACAATAACGAATCAGCATCTACCGTAACTTACGGTAGACACCGTAAGTTACGGTAGAGTCTAGAGAACCTTGTATTCTTATTTTCCTTTCACATTCCGATGTCAGAACTGTTTTTATGCCTTACATAAATGTCAAAACTAATGTTTTTAATGGTTTTGACCTTAGGTGAGGATGAGGATCTTACGGATGGCGGTCAAGCAAGTTTTGAAGAACCGAGCACACTTTAGAAGCTTCCGCGATATCTAGCTTTAATAGACAATGATTTTGGAATATAAACATTTTGATAAACAACTTATGAATGTTTGATTTAGTCGTTAATCGACTAATGTTTTGCTACTTATGAGCTTTATCTATCCAACTTATGTTATAAGTTGGACATCTTTTATATAAAAATTTTATGAATTTTATTAAATTCAAGTAGTAATTAGGAGGGTGTTACATCCCGAGGTTTTATGCTGGAGATCTAGATTGATCAAAGGCTTTCCTTGTATATCACGTGTCAACCTTTACTTTTTTGCTCATTATTTGATTATTGATATAGTCTGATATCCTCGGACTATATCCTGAAACTGTTTTTTGCAAACTAACATATTTTTCACAAAGTATTACTAGCACACTACCTCACAAAACTAATTTGATCACTTAATTGCTTCGGTAATTTTTGACCAAAGCAATACCCAATCCTACACCTCTTACATTAGATACACCATCAGTATATAATGTCCAGAATTCTAAGTTTTCTCCTAGCTGTTGAACTTCTAGGTCTACTTCATTTTGAATATCACTACTGAAATCAGCCACAAAGTCAGCTAAAGCCTGAGACTTTATGGCATTTCTAGGTTCATATACTAGATCATAGGCACTTAATTTTACTGACCACTTAGCCATCCTACCTGACATCTCGGGTTTCCTAACCACATTTTTAACAGGATAATTAGTTTTAACATGAATCCTATATGTCTCAAAATAATGTCTAAGTTTTATCGATGCCATAACTAGGGCCAAAATCAATTTTTCTAAATGAGAATATCTAGTTTCAGCATCTAATAAACTTTTGCTAACATAATAGACAGGATACTGCTAACCTTTGTGATCCTTTACCAGAACAACACTTACTGCATTCCTGGATACTGCAAGATACAGGGATAATGGTTCACCATCCTCAGGCTTCATCAATAGAGGTGCAGTTGAAAGATACTGCTTCAATTCCTGCAAGGCTGCTTCATGCTTCTCTCCCCATTTGAATTTCTTATTCTTCTTCAGGATATCGTAGAATTCCTTGCATTTTTTCGAGGATCTTGATATAAACCTGTTTAATGCTGCTACTCGCCCTGTTAATCTTTGTACATCTTTCATGTTGGAAGGTGACTTGATATCCAGGATAGCTTTGATCTGTTCCGGGCTTGCTTGTATACCCCTTTTAGTCACCATGTATCCTAGAAACTTTCCTGCCCCTACTCCAAAATGGCATTTGGCAGGATTTAGTTTCATGTTGTAATGGTCCAGGATATCAAATGCTTCTTCAATATCCCAGAGATGATCCTCAGCCTTCTTGGATTTTACCACCATATCAACAATGTATACCTCCAAGGTGTCCCCCAGTTTGTCTTTAAACATCATGTTCACCAATCTTTGATACGTTGCACCTGCATTTTTCAGACCAAAAGGCATAGCAATATAACAATAAATACATGTTGGTGTCATGAAAGCAGTATCCTCCTAGTCTGAAGGTTCCATTTGGATCTGCTGGAATACTGAGGATGCATCCATGAAGGTTAACATCTCATGAACGGCGGTTGCATCCACCATCGAGTCTATATGAGGCAGAGGGAACGGGTCTTTAGGACATGCTTTGTTCAAGTCTGTGTAATCTACACAAACTCTCAATTTCCCATTTTTCTTTTGAACCACAACTACATTTGCTAACCATTTGGGAAATTTAACTTCCCTAATCATCTTGCTCTTTAATAATCTTTCAACCTCTTCCTGAATTATTGCGTTCCGTTCAGGAGCAAACTTCCTTCGTTTCTGATGGACAGGCTTGAAAGACCTGTCAATTCCGAGCTTGTGAGTTATAATATCCTTGGAAATACCTGTCATTTCCTCATGTTTCCATGCGAATGTTGACATCCTGCATTTCAAAAAGTTAGTCAATTGATTTTCAATATCCTGAGGGATATTGGTTCCTACGAGCACCGAGATATCTGGATTATCCTGATCCAGGATAATTTCTTAACATCCTGCTCTGAAGCCTCCACGATATCCTGGGCTCGCATCTTTAATTGCTATCCTGCTTTGGGCTTTGTTGAGGATTTCATCGAAGAAGAATAACACTCCTTCGCTTCTTGTTGAACACTTTCCACCTTGACAACCCCCCAAGGGGTAGGAATCTTGATACACTGATGATAAGTTGATGGCACAGCTTTCATATCATGGATCCATGGCCTACCCAATATAATATTGTAGCAGGATAAGGAGTCCATGACACAGAAGCGTTGCATTGAATTGACTCCTTCAACATATACTAGCAGCTTTATTTCTCCCACAGTATTCCTGGCCTCTCCACTGAACCCGACAAGTACATTAGATTTTGAAGTGATATCCATTGGGGAAACATTCATCCTTTTCAGCGTTTCTAGCTAAATAATGTTGACAGAACTGCCATTATCCACCAGTATCCTGCGCACAAAGTGATTAGCAACATATAAAGTTATTACCAAACCGTCATGATGGGGATCCTAGACAGTATCCCTGTCATCACTGTCAAACGTTATCACTTTATCAGTTGTGAGGGTTGTCGTCTTGGTTGGCTTATCTCCCCTTTCTGCCTTAGCCTCCTTTGCATGTCTTTTTGCTACAGAATAAGAGGTTCCACAGATACCAGATCCTCCTGAAATAAAGTTAATTATCTTAGCATCCGCAAGAGGTGATGCTGCTCGTTCAGGATCCTTCTCAGTATCCTTACCCTTATTCTTCTTTCTTCCCAGGAGATCCTTCAGATATCCTTTGCTCAGGAGATAGCTTATTTCCTTCCTCAGAGCAATGCAATCTTTCGTCACATGTCCAAAATTCTCATAGAAGGCACACCACTTGGATTTATCCTTCCAATCAGATTTCTGCTGGTTCTTCCTAGGCCACCTCGCTTTGTCTCCGAAACCCTGCATAGCATACATCAGTTCAGGTATATTGTCACACCCCGATATTTCCACGTATTACCGGTGGTCCCGGTGGGGGAGTATCGTGACGTAGTTGATATCATCATAGTCAATTTATCATAGTTTAATGCACATCGGAAGTCTAAAGATAATAACATTACAAATCGTTTGAAAGTAATATCAATTATTACAAGAAACATTGTTCAACAGATTTGTAAACATCTAAGCTTGCAAGACTCTTTATTGATGCTAGGAGTAGCCAGCCCATTTCGATTAGTACCTGCACTTAACCTTTTTGGAAAATACGTCAGTTTTCACTGGTAAATACAATTAACCGACTCATTTTGAAAATGTTTAAGAAAATTGATTTGAATGCACAAGGCACAAATAATCTTTTATAACTTGAGATAATTATTTAAAAAAAATAATCTTGTAAAAGAATTATATGTTTGTTATACGTTCAGTAGCCCGGGTTGAATACCGGGTTAAAGATTAATAGACACACCACATAAATAAACCCACGGCGAGTTATTCTCAAACAAGTGGGCATATTATTTTACATACGCACTGACAGGTGTATGCCTACACCCCGTGCTTAAGTCGTGGCCATTTCAATGAATGAGCCGAGGATATCCAGGACATGGTCATTAACCCCCCAAAGGCTTAGAACAAACAAAACAGTTTAAACGGGTTATCTCAATGATTTAACCTTCATACAATTAAAAATTCAATACCCGACCAAGCGGTATTTTATATACCGTACCCCAAGCCCGTATAAGGGAAAATAAGTTAAAAGTATTTACCTGAGCAAATTATACAAATTTATCCCAGCCGTATACAATCAGCAAGTGCAAATATCTTTTACTGGGCTCCTAAATCTGGAACGAAGGTTTTAATAACCTATTAGATTCCTAACGGGTCTTACTTAAGTTTAAACTTAGACCGGTTAGTTTTAAAGAAAGGTATACGGTTCAAAACGCAAGATTAAGCGAAGACCGGATTAGAATATGATTTAGACCCGACAAGTATGAATACTTGTATAATATGGCTAAACTAAGCACATTCTGGATTTTGAAGCAAAAATGATAAGGTTTGACCCGTTTCGGTCAGTTTATACAAACTAGTCACATAAACCGTACCGAACACGAAAAATGCATAACGGGTAACCAAATGAGTCATATACAGGTTTCACAAGTTAATATGCCTTAAATATGTTGTGATATCAATAGGATACCTTCCATTATGCCCAAAACGGATTTAAAACCAATTTATTCCCCATAGGGGTATTTTGGTCATTTTAAAGATTATAAAAGAGATTAAATATGAATATGAGGTTCTGGTCTAAAATGATCAGTAAAAATATTTATTTTTGTAAGTCATATCAGTAGGATATTGCATATATGTGAAATTTATCATTCATAACCAACTATGCACCGTAGGGGCATTTTGGTCATTTCACATAAGCTTTAAAGGTCAAATTTGGAAATCTGAGTTCAAAACTTTTACTTACTGTTAAAGTATAAATATTTACTTAAAACATCAGTAGGTATTAAGTCTTATATGTCAAAAATAGTTTTAATCCATACTATGCGTTAAAATGCGTAAAAAGTCGGTTTTAGGTGACTTTCGGGTTATATAAAGAAATCTGAGTTTTTGATCAGCTTATAAAGTTCAAAATATTTTATTTATCATATAAAATCAGTAGCAAAAGATTTGGTATCAAAATGTTACGTAAAACTCATTTTATTAGCAAAAAGGGTATAACCGTCAATTACCGAATTAAAGCAAGAACCCTACATTATGATCAGTTTAAAAATTAATAAAAATCTTCAAAAATACCAAAATATTATATTACATCAGTGGGTAAAAGGTTTAGTGTCAAAATTTGGGTTTAACTAGGTTCTATGCCAAAAATGCCGTTTAATTAATAAAAAAAGCTTTAATTTACGATATTGAGCATAACTCCTAATTTATACCTCAAATTGATGTCAAATTTTTTTAGGACATGTTTATAAATCAGTAATAAAGGTTTTCGTCCTCTCACATTTTCAAAAATCTCGTTTTATTGTCAAAAGGTCATAATGGTCAACATTTAAGCAATTAACGGAAACATGCAAATGAATTGGATTTCTAAGGAACCATATTGTATAATCTCAGAGGGTTATACTTATACGTAATATGGTCCTAATGGATCTCTAAGGCATATCTAAACTAAGCTAAATCGGGTCAGAACTGAAAGTCAAAGCAAAAGTCTATTTTTGCGACTTTCGGTTCCGAACCGAGCCTAAACTCAGAATTGTCGGGTTGAACATGCCTAGACGTGTTCAATTAATATTTACCAAGTTATTAAAGTGACAAAACTGATTTTATTGCTTTTACATCAGTAGTTATGAATTTTATTTAAAAACCGACTCGATTGACTTTTATTTCGATTACTTTGACCCGACAATTAACTAAGCAAACGTGGTAATTAGGAGGTGCCCTTTTTGAGGGTTTAATACCTACCTAATTATGATCACGTAGCCATGTCCGTTGCGAACAATGGCTTGACCGTTTAAAAGTCAAAGCGTTTAACGTAAACGCTTGACTTTTCGGCTTTTTAAACCAAATAATATTACTAGTCACGAAAGGACTCTTACCAAGGGTCCAATGGACTGAAATCAACTCACAAGGAGGTTCCAAAAATTCAGGATCCTCAGGTTTGAGAGAGAAAGCTGGAGCTCAAGAAATGCTGTGAGTTGAAAGTGAGAAATTCTCACCTATTTATAGATTTTGGGATTCAATATGATCATGACAAGTGTTCTAGGGAGTTATAGGATTGAAACATGTGTAATACCAGCTTGTAATACCATCTAAGTGCCCCTAGGATCGAAATATGAGCACATGGTTTGGTTATAAATGGAATTCAACAAGAAACAAATAAAAAAAAGAAAAGAAAACAGCAGATCCGGTCACTGGCGGTCCGCGTGGGCTTCAGGCCCAGCTTACGCGGCCCGCGTCCGAGGTGGCCCAGCTCCACAAGTTTGCTGAAATGTCATTTTTGGTCCCTGTCTTATGAATTTCAGCATTTTAACTTGATTAATTTTATAAAAAGACATATTTGGTCCCTTGCATTTTTATATCAGATCCAACCAACTTCAAAGACAAGTTTGAAGGTTGTCAAAACAGTCCCTTATACTTTTATTTGTTATATAACCTTTCAAACTTTATATTAATCGACACTATATTTTCTATTTTAGTGTGTCATGTTAATACAAGGTACCGAGACCTCTAGTAATCATTCCTAGTCATCCAGGAGTTTGACCGAGCATAGCGAAGTCTTTGGTTTGATTAAAAAGATCCTCTAAAGCGTAGTTTTGCGCGTTGGCGCTTTTAACCCTTAATTAATGAACTTGCGCGCATTATTGCGAAATGGTATAATAAACTCACACAGCCAGTGCTAGACACTCTCGGGGCTATAATCGAATATTTCGGAGTTTCTTGTTTGCTTAAAAGGCCTCTCAAAGGCGTAGTTTCGCAAGTCGTCGCTTTTAGTCCCTTAATCACACAAAGTAGCGCGAAATGTCGTTTAATGATATCCAAGCCTTTCGTGGCCCATATTGAGTATTCCCGAGCATATACTTAATTTTTACGACGCTCCTGTTTGCTTAATGGTCACCAAAAGGTGTAGATTCAAAAGTTGACGCTTTTGGTCCCTCTAATGCGCAAACTTGCGCATATCATCGTTTAATAGCATCGAAGCCTTGTCTGATCCATATTAGGCATTCTTGAGAGTATTACTAAACATCACGATAAGTTGGGTTCGTAAAAAGGTCATTCAGAGGTATAATTAAACATATTGACACTTTTAGTCCCTCTAACTTGCAAAGTTACGCGTAACTTCACTTATAGGCATAAAAGCCCTTAATGGCCAATATTAGGCATTCTCGAGGGTGTAATCAATTATCATGAAGCTCTTGGTTTGTTAAAAGGTCACTCAGAGGTAAGAATTAACATGTTGACGCTTTTAACCCTACATCGCGCAAACTTTCAATTAATTACGCAAACGGCTACACTTGATCAACAAGTGGCTCATTTGTGAATATGATTACCGTATAATGTTATTCAGAGGCTTATATTAAGCATGTTAACATTCCCAACCCTTCTATAATCAAAGTTTTTGATCTTTCGCAAAATTAGTCCCTCAAATTCAACGTTTGACTTTATTAGGGTTTAGTACACGTGTCGATATATCATTGGACGTGTTTTTACGAGGTGTTACATATATTAACAGAAAAACAATATTCTGACAACTCAGGATACTCCTCAGGATCCTCGTCTTCAACAACATTCACTTTCTTGTTTTCATTCCTGCCATATGGCTTAGAGCGATATGGTTTGTATGAGGATTCTGACTTCCTGTTAGTCGATTCATAGGTTGAGGATGAATTCATCCTCTCTTGCATCTTTTTGTCATCTTCCAGCCGAATATATCCTAAAGCCCAGTTCCGAGCCTCATCCAGGTTCCTGCAAGGATTCATTACAAGATCCTGATAAAATTGGGAATCCTTTTGCAACCCCATTTTGAATGCTTGTACAGATGTTGCAACATCAAGGTGTGGGATATCCAGAGATTCCCTGCTAAACTTGTTCACATAATCCCTCAAGGATTCCTGAGGTCCTTGAGTTATCCTATAGAGATCACTGGTTAGTTTTTCAAAACTTCAAAACTGCAAGAAAATTGACTATTGAACAAATTGACTAAATGAGCAAACGATGTAATTGAATGCGGTGGAACATTTAAGAGCCATTTTAAGGCTGATACTGTCAAAGTAGAACCAAAACCCTTGCAGAGGCATGCTTCCTTGAGATCTGGAGGGATAGGATTATTTCCATCCTTTCCCTATACTGGGCAATATGTTCTTCAGGATTCGTAGTTCCGTCAGAGAGCTTCATGTTGGGGGTTTAAAATCTTTTTGGGATTTCAGCATCACAGATAGGATATGCAAACCGGGATATCCTATGGCTGTCCTAGGACACTTCTGGAATTGGCTGGACCACCCCAGGTACACTGGATATCATGTCCTTCAATTTCTGAAGCTCCCTAGAAAATGTTGATGTCATACCTGCATCCTACAAAGATCCAAGACCATTAGTAACAAGAGTATTAGTATTATTAGACACTTTACCAGTCTGAGGATTCTGGCCATATCCTGAAGCATATCCTGAGCTTCTCAGAGTTGACACCCTGACCGAAGAGGGTATCTCAGGAGTATGATTCTGAGTATGACTAGGCACAATATTGCCCCTGTTATCCTCGGTATACACTGCTGAACTGAAGTTCAAAGCCCTGGGCTGCAAGGGAGTGCCGGTATCCTCAGCAGGCCTGCTTGTAACACCTCGTAAAATCGTGTCCAATAATGTATCGACGTGTGTCCCTAATCCTACTTATGTCAAACGTTGACTAGGAAGGACTACTTTTGCCAAATAGTTAAAACTTTGAATACGAAAGGACTGATAGTGTCAACATGCTTAAACTAAGCCTCTGAGTGACATTATACGATATTCATGTTCTCATATTAACCCACTAGTTGGATAATCAAAACCGTTTGCGATAAACTCAAAAGTTTGCGCGTCGAAGGATTAAAAGCGTCAACATGTTAATTCTTACCTCTGAGTGACCTTTTAACAAATCCAGAGCATTATGATACTTGATCACTCTCTTGGGAATACCTAATATTGGCCGTTTAGGGCTTTGATGCCATTAAACGATAATACACACAAGTTTGTGCGTTAAAAAGGGTTAAAAGTGTCAACATGTTAATTCTTATCTCTGAGTGACCTTTTAACGAACCTGGAACATCGTAATGTTTGGTCATACCCTCAGGAATGCCTAATATGGATTATATAAGGCTTTTATGTCGTTAAACGATATTACGCACACCTTTGTGCGTTAAAAGGACTAGAAACGTCAACGAGCGAATCTACACCTTTGAGAGACCTTTTAAACGAACCGGGAACTCCGTGATGCTCGGTCATACCCCCGGGTGTGCCTAATATTGGTCACGATGGGCATATTATTATTGCTATTATTATTATTTTTATTATTTTTATTATTATTATTATTATTATTATTATTATTATTTTTATTATTATTATTATTATTTTTATTTACTTGAAGCCCACATAGAACTCCTAAACCATTTGATGAACCTATGGGTTGTTGGTTGGTTTTTAACAATGGTTTAACACTTGTAATAATCGTAGTGAATCCCCTAACACATGGCAAGATCTTGTTCATTCACAAAAACTATAAATAGGCTTGGAATTCATTCATTCAAGCTCATACCTTCATTCTTTCTTCCTATCTTCTCATCTTGGAGGATCCTAAGCAATTGGGATCCAACATGGAGTTTTCTTTGGTCCATAGGACCACTTGTACGTGTTCCTTTCATGATAAGTTCTTTTATTTGGCTTAAAAGCCGAAACGTCAAGCGTTTACGATAAACGCTTAGACTTTTAGTTAGACCTTAAATGGTCAAGCCATTGTTCGCAACGAACATGGCTACGTGATCATAATTAGCTAGATGTTAATCCCTCAAAAGGGCACCTCCTAAGAATCACGTTTGTTTGGTCAATTGACGAGTCAACATAATATTTATTTAAAAAGTCAACGAGTCATTTTTAAAATAAATTGCGATATGAGTTTAGAAGCATTCTAAAATACGTTTTATCACTTAAAAAAATCGGTAATAATTATTAGAACATGTGTAAACATGTTCGGCTCGTCAATTCTCGTTTTAGGTTCAGTTCGCAACCAAAAGTCGCGTAGTTTGACTTCTACGTAGACTTTTGGATATAAACCGAATTAGACTAGTATGCTACCGATTTTAGGTTCCATTATGATCATAATGTAATATAGTATAACCCCATAAGGTTATATTACACGATCGGTTTAGGAATCTGAGTTTATGCGCATGTTCCGTTATTATGCCGTACTTTGACTATAATGCCCTTTTGTTTAAAAATAAGGTTTTAGATATAAATGAGCATGTAAATAAGTTATGTACTGATGAGTAAACATGTTTAGAATATTTTGATGTGTATAATCTGGTCATAAACTGAGTTTACGCATATAATCGTAAACTATGCTTTTAAAAGGACTAAAATGCCCTTTTATATTTAAATGAGTTTTAAACATAAATTCTTGACAAAACTCATCATGTACTGATATGATATTATAATTAGGATTAATTGGGATGCTAAGTCAGATTGTAAACTGAGTTTAACTTCAGTTTCGTATACAATACCGATAAATGACGATAATGCCCTTATGGCACATAAAATGCGTTTTAAGCGTAATAATAAAACCAAACCTTTTGCTTACTGATATGTTATGACAAATAAAATATTTTAACTATTCAAAGCTGGTCATAACATCAGATTTCATAAACCTTCACATAAAACGTCATTTAACGACATTAACGCCGGTTAGGCGCGTAGTATGGTTTTAAACCATATGTATGAACAAAGACTTGTTACCTACTGATTATATAAACCATTTTAAATGTTTTTAGAGTAGGCATAAGTCACAAACTCAGAATCCCAACTAAAGTCTTAAAACTATGTGTGAAATTACCAAAATGCCCCTACGGTGCATAGTTTGGTCTTAATGCATAAACCACACATAGATTTGACATCCTACTGATATGATATCATAATTTAATCACTTTTACAAAATGTTTATGACCATGAAATCAGTTTACTCGCAAGCTCCTTTTATAAATTGTAAAATTACCAAAACGGCCTTATGAGGCATAGTTTGATTTTAAAACCTTAACGGGCATACAAGTTGATATCCTACTGATATTATAACTTGTTTAAAGTGTATTGGAATATGGAACTTGTTCATGACTCATCAGATTACCCGTTATCGCCTATACGCGTACGGTTAGACTTACGTAACTAGTTTATATAAGTTTACCAAAAAGGGTTTAACCTTATCGTTTGATCTCAAAATCCAGAATGTACATTGTTTACTCGTATTATACAAGTCCTAGTACTTGTTGGGTTTAAACCACATTCTATTCGGTATACGCTTAATCTAGCAAACCTATTCTTAAGTATCGACTCATATCTAAAGGGACTACCTTTGACCCGTATACATTCTAACAGATAATAAATCTGTTCATTCCAGACTATAGTACCCCCCAGATAATCGGACTTGGGTCAATATACTTAGACTTGCGGCTTTTGCCAATTATAGTCTAGTTGATTGGAAGCTAGCAAAAAGGTAAATACTCTTGACTTATTTTAGTGTAAACTTGGGATGGCAAATATGCCTCTTGGGACGGTTATTACATAAGTAAGTCGCCTATGATTGCGCAAAAATGTAAGAATACGGTTTAATCCATTTACTTGATAATTATCATAATTAGGGGTTAATGATACCATGTCCGGACAACCCAATGGGTTAATCAAGTATATAATCTCGTAACAAGAATAATCCCAAGATATATTTAAAAGATCTCCTACGGGTTTTCTAATATATATAAACTCTTTTCGAAAAACTATTTTTTAAAAGAGTCAGTTAATTATATTTACCAGCTTTGGCTGACGTATTTTCAAAAGATTGTACAGCAGGTACCAAACCTTATTATAGGCTGGGATTACGGGTCGGCTAGAATGAAGGCTAAGGAATTTGCACTCCTGAAGCTTAAGGCCTATGATGTCTAAAGCTCTGTTTATTTGGATCCTGCTTGTGGGCTTGTATCGAACGCTTGTAATTACTTTCATACATTCAAGCTTTATTTTATTAATTTTAATCTAATACTTCCGCTGTATATTATTATACTATGATAACTTTTTATCTAACCGTCACGACTGTACCCATCCGGGCCCACTGGAAATTGGGGTGTGATATGTGACACCCCGTTGAAACGCCTTCACTTTTACTAGCTTGTCAGTGGCTGCTTTAACTTTCGGGACGAAAGTTCTTAAAACTTGGGGATAATGTGACAACTCTAGGTTTTCCCGAGAAAATATCTTGTATTAGCATTATGTGTATATGTGTTATTAAATGAAAGTTGCGTGTTATTTTGTGATTCTATGTGATCTTTGCACTATGATTGTGTATGTAATATATATATATATATATGTGTGTGCGTATAAGTGAACCGAGAACACCATGGACCCGACTCGAGACCACCTTCGGTCTCGAGTGAACCGTAAACACTTGGGCTAGTTGGGCCGTAACCTTAGCCCACCCGGAAACCCCCTAACCCACTCGATATAAATATGACCAACCCTCACAACTTCACCATTTTTGCAACATCACTCTCTTGCATCCTCTCACTCACACTCTCCCTCTCTCTCTCTAAAAACCCTAAAACCCTAAAGTTCTAACATCAAACTCACCTCCTCTCCTCTCCCTCTCTCGGATCAAACCGGCTACAACAAAAGGAGCTCTCGGATCATCTCGGATCATCTCGGTTCAAGCTTGTGGTCATCACTCGGAACTTGGTTCATCGATCTTTTGTACCCCTCCATCCAACCGGTTAGTGTATTATAGTTGTTTGACTTAGAATGATGATTCATGATGCACAAACTATTTGATTAGTTGGATGTTTAATTGATTATGTGCTTGTTAGGTAATAGAATTGTTATCAAATGCAAATGAACAATGTGTGTTGCTTATGAGCCAAATGAATGACTTGAAATAACTATATGATATGGATAAGCTAGTGTGTTTGAATAAATGATTCATGCTAGAAAAATGAAGGGAAATGTTGCTTTGGTAACTAGTCTATGTGCTATGATTTTTGCTCGAAAAATACAATGTTGTGTAGGATGAGGATATGATGATTTTATGTTGAATATGCATGAATATATGATGAACATATGAAGAACAAGTTTGAAGGTGATAGGAATATTCAAATATGCCTTGCTTGATCTGATTTAGTGGGATATTAGACAACAAAACATGTTAGTGGAGATAGTACACAATTTGCATGAAATTGCAATCTCATTGGCTAGTACATCAGAGGTTCTAGAAGGTTTCTTGTGAACGTTTCCAAGGTTGCGACTCGAAACCTCCGGTTGCGACTCGCAACCAAACCATGACAACTCGAGACTACACCGGTTGCGACTCGCAACCAGACCATGACAAGTCGAAACCCCTGTTGCGACTCGTAACCAAGACATAACAGGTCGAAACACTTGTTGCGACTCGTAACCAAGACGTGACAAGCCGCAACCTCCGGTTGCGACTCGCAACTGAGTGTCCTGGTCTCGACTGGGCTGTTAGTTATTGGGCCCAAGTGTGTTACTGTTTAGATGGGCTACGTGTTAACTGTTAACTGTTGCTGTTAAGGAACTTAGACGGGCCCAATGACTTATTGGGTAATTATATGTTGTGCATGCTATGTGTTAGTTATGTGTAGATCATACGTGTTTACTTGTACCCCAACTTGACCTATATTGGTAACCATGCTAGGACGTGGTGACCAACGTGATCAACCGGGTAATTAATCTACCGAGCAACCCAAGGTGAGTTCACAACCTAAAGCATGTATTCCCGGTGGTTTGGGAACGGAACTAAAAACAACACTATCCCCTTATGAGGGATACAACTTACTTTTCTTCCCTTGTTATTGGGAACCTTTTAGTTAATTACTGTTTATACGGATTGCAACAAACGGCACTAAACGAAACTCTATCACTTAAAGTCCCTACTACTTAATACCGATTAGTCGCCGGGGCCAGGCGAACAGGTTATTAGTTGATAGCGCTATTTAGGTCTTACCAACCTCACACCGTGCCAAGGTATGGGATCGGTCGTGAACTAATGTACTCAGGCATCCGTCAATGATGATAGAACATTGACATCGGGGCACTCTCTTGCGGATACGCAACGGTCACCTAGTGTTCGGTATTGGAAAAACAGTTTAGTTGCTAACTTTTGGGGTAGCTCCCCATGGCATATATAAACGGATAAATTAACTGGTGAAACAAGTTTTTGGTAATTAAAACTGGACAACTAGTGAACTCACTCAGCATTATTGTTGACCCCTTACTGCATGCTTTGCAGGTAACCAGTGACTCAGGAGCTTGCAGCTTGGGAAGTGTAGTGGCCGTCTAAACCCGCGTGTTGGGTTCTAATAATTTGAACTATGAACTTTGTTTAAACTATTCTATCTATGCTTCCGCTACTTACTTAACTGTTATTCGAACCTAAACATTTGAACTTTAAACTATGGTGTTTACTAACCATTATGGTTGGTGATCATCCTTACTATTATCCAATGCTCAGTATAATTGGTGGCTGGATCCTGGTCGGTCACGCCCTCAAGCGGATGGTACTCCGCAGGTGGAATTTGGGGGTGTGACAGATTGGTATCAGAGCCATTGGTTATAGTGAACTTGGTTTTAAAAAGAAGAGTCTTTTTGAGAAAAACCAGACTATAACCCGTGACTCGTGACGACACTACACTCCAAGGGCAAGACTCGACATACTAGACCTCGTAGCTCGGACTTGTGTTTACTTGCTTGTTTATCTTATATTGACTACTCTATTGTACATATTAGTGTGCCTGATTAGATAGATACACATTTCTCTTCTACCTCATTCTCGCTACGTTACAACATTGCACTCATACTGTGTTTTCTGGCTATGAAGACAATGAGTGGACGCGGAAGAGGAAGCGTTAACATGACTCAGGCTCAATTCGCCAACTTGCTCAACACGGTGGCTGCAGCTTTTGCAGCTCACCCTGGAGGTAAACTCGTTGCTATAGGATGTTTAGATCCTACCCCCACATCGTCTTTTCACCTCTAAACCCATTCGCTCCACTTCTCATAACAGGTCAGCCTGCGCCTGCGCAACCACGTGTTTGTACTTTCAAAACCTTCATGGATGGCAAGCCTCTCCCTTTCAATGGCACTGAGGGTGCCATAGGCCTTCTGCACTGGATTGAAAAGGCCGAAGCTGTCTTCGCTGTCTGCGAGTGTCCCCCTGCTAACTGGGTTAAGTACGCAACTGGTACGCTTGAAGGAAACGCGCTTTCATGGTGGAAAGCACAGATTCAGATGCTTGGTCTGGAAACTGCTAATGCTACGGCATGGGAAGATTTCAAGGACATGATCAAAGAGGAGTACTGTCACAGGGATGACATTCACAAACTCGAGAACGAGTACTACGCACTCAAGATGGTTGGGTCAGAGATTGAGACCTACACCAAGCAGTCCAACGACTATGCTGCACTTTGCCCAAACATGTCCCAACCTATGTATCGAAGGGTCGAATTGTACATCAAAGGCTTGGTCCCAGAAATCCGGAGCCATGTGACCTCAGCCAACCTCAACACCATACAGCCCGTGGTTCGTCTTGCGCACAAACTCACCAATCAGGCTGTGGAAGAGGGCAAGCTGCCCCAGAGGATCGGTGCTACTGCTGGAACTTCTGGCGAAAACAAGCGAAAGTGGGATGGAAGTCAGGGAAAGGATGCTAACCCCACTCAGGCCCCAGTTCAACAAAGGAAGACTGAAAGCAACAAGGGCCCTCAGCAACAGGGTGGCTATCGAGGAAACCACCCTAAGTGTAACAAATGTAACCGACATCACAGTGGGCCATGTGGAAAGGGTCAGTGTCAGCGATGCAACAAGATGGGGCATGAAGCCAAAGACTGTCGAAGCCAGTTCCCCGCTAGGCAGAATCAGCAACAACCACAGCAACAGCAGCAACAAGGAAACAACCGTGGATGCTTCAAGTGTGGAGCAATGGGGCACATGCGAAAGGATTGCCCTGAACTGAATCAAAACAACAACAATCAGGGTGCTGGGAACAATAACAACAATGCTGGAAATGGTGCTAGAGGAAAAGCTTTTGTGATTGGAGCTGGGGAAGCAAGGAATGACCCCAACGTTGTAGCGGGTAAGTTCCTACTTAATGATCGTTATGTTTCCATGCTATTTGATTCCGGAGCAGATGCTAGTTATGTATCCCTACGTATTAGTAAGAAACTTAAGCTCACTCTTACGCCGCTGAGCTCTAAGCACACCGTTGAAATAGCTAATGGTAGAAACCTCGAGGCCTCACACATAATTCGTAACTGCAAATTAGAGTTGTCTGGTCAGACCTTCTGTATCGATCTTTTCCCCATCGTTCTTGGAAGCTTCGACGTCATTATTGGTATGGATTGGTTATCCAAACATCGAGCTGAAATCCTCTGCCAAGAGAAAGCTATTCGCATTCCTCGTCCCCCTGGCAAACCTCTTATAGTTCAAGGCGACAAGAGCGGAGAAGTCACAGGCATCATTTCATTCTTAAAGGCCCAGAAGTATCTGCGAAAAGGGCACACCGCTATCTTAGCACTCATTACCGACACACAGAAAATGGAAAACAGGATTGAAGATTTTCCAGTGGTACGCGACTATCCCGAGGTATTCCCGGAGGAACTACCTGGACTTCCCCCTCACCGTCAGGTCGAATTCCAAATCGAGCTAGCTCCCGGAGCAGCGCCTATAGCTCGTGCACCTTATCGATTAGCCCCCGCGGAGCTCAAGGAGCTTTCTACTCAGCTACAAGAACTATTGGACAAAGGTTTTATCCGTCCAAGTTCATCACCCTGGGGAGCCCCAGTGCTCTTCGTCAAAAAGAAAGACGGCTCATTCCGAATGTGCATTGACTACCGCGAACTTAACAAGGTTACCATCAAGAACCGCTATCCACTTCCCCGTATCGACGACCTGTTCGACCAGCTGCAAGGGTCGAGCTATTATTCCAAGATCGATCTGCGATCGGGTTACCACCAGCTGAGAGTCCGCGATGAGGACATCTCTAAGACTGCTTTCAGAACCCGCTATGGTCACTACGAATTCCTTGTTATGCCTTTCGGTATGACCAACGCACCTGCAATCTTCATGGATCTCATGAACCGAGTATGCAAACCCTACCTCGATAAGTTCGTAATTGTGTTTATCGACGACATCCTAATCTACTCGAAGAGCCAAGAGGAGCATGAACAACACCTACGTCTTATTCTCGAACATCTTCGCAATGAGCAACTGTACGCCAAATTCTCGAAATGTGATTTCTGGCTTCGAGAAGTCCATTTCCTTGGACACATCGTCAATCAGGAAGGGATTCATGTCGACCCCGCTAAAATTGAGTCCATTAAGAATTGGCCTGTGCCCAAGACTCCGACCGAAGTTCGCCAATTCTTGGGATTGGCAGGATACTATCGAAGATTTATCAAGGGATTCTCTAAGATCGCTCAACCACTTACGACACTCACTCAGAAGGGTGTTGCTTACAAATGGAGTAATGCTCAGGAATCTGCCTTCCAGGAACTAAAGAAGAACCTTTGTAGTGCTCCTATTCTCTCCTTACCCGAAGGTACCGAGGACTTCGTCGTCTACTGCGACGCTTCTATTCAAGGACTTGGCTGCGTATTGATGCAACGCGAGAAAGTTATTGCTTACGCCTCGCGACAACTCAAGGTCCACGAACGGAACTATACGACGCATGACTTAGAATTTGGAGCTGTGGTCTTCGCGCTCAAGCTTTGGAGACACTACTTGTACGGCACCAAGTGCACGATTTACACTGATCACAAGAGTCTCCAGCACATAATGGGACAAAAGGAGTTGAATATGCGGCAACGCCGATGGGTCGAACTCCTAAATGACTACGAGTGTGCAATCAAATATCACCCAGGCAAGGCTAATGTGGTAGCCGATGCCCTCAGCAGAAAGGAGACCAAACCCAAGCGTGTTCGTGCCTTACAGCTCACTATCCACTCGAACCTCCCTAATCAAATTCGGAATGCTCAGGTTGAAGCATTGAAAGCCGAGAACATCAGGGCTGAGTCCCTGCGGGGATCGAGACAACGAATGGAACAAAAAGAAGACGGTGCTTACTACGTAGCCGGACGCATATGGGTTCCGCTTTATGGAAATTTACGTGACCTTGTGATGGATGAAGCTCATAAGTCCCGTTACTCAGTGCATCCAGGGTCAGATAAGATGTACCACGACTTGAGGGTTACCTATTGGTGGCCTGGCATGAAAGCCCACATAGCAACCTATGTCAGAAAATGTTTAACTTGTGCAAGAGTCAAGGCTGAGTATCAGAAACCATCAGGCCTACTCCAACAGCCAGAGATTCCGCAATGGAAATGGGAACAGATCTCCATGGATTTTGTTACTGGCCTGCCTAGGTCTCAGCGCGGAAATGACACCATTTGGGTGATAGTGGATCGCTTAACTAAGTCTGCACACTTCTTGGCCATAAAAGAAACAGACAAGTTCTCTACCCTAGCAGAGGTATACTTAAAAGAAGTGGTCTCGAAGCACGGAGTGCCTACCTCTATTATCTCTGATCGAGACGCGCGTTTTACTTCTGAATTGTGGCAAGCCATGCACAAATCTTTTGGCTCACGTTTAGACATGAGCACCGCTTATCACCCGCAAACGGATGGGCAGTCTGAACGCACCATCCAAACCCTCGAAGACATGCTCAGGGCATGTGTGATCGATTTTGGCAAGAATTGGGAGAAGCACCTACCGTTGGTGGAATTCTCCTACAACAACAGCTACCACACCAGCATTCAGGCAGCACCCTTTGAGGCATTGTACGGCCGTAAATGTCGATCGCCTCTCTGCTGGGCTGAGGTTGGTGACAGCCAGATCACAGGCCCGGAACATGTAGTCGACACCACAGAAAAGATTGCCCAGATTAGGCAACGCATGGCGGCAGCTCGTGATCGTCAAAAGTACTACGCTGACAAAGATAGGAAACCACAAGAGTTCCAGGTTGGTGAACGGGTTCTACTTAAGGTCTCACCCTGGAAGGGTGTGGTTCGTTTTGGAAAACGGGGTAAGCTTAATCCAAGATATGTCGGACCCTTTGAAGTTATCGAAAAGATCGGCACGGCCGCTTACAAATTGAATCTGCCTGAAGAACTAAGTGTTGTGCACAACGTCTTCCACGTATCTAATCTGAAGAAGTGTCTATCAGACGAAACACTCGTCATTCCTTACAAGGAACTTACTATTGACGAACAGCTACACTTTACTGAGGAACCGGTTGAGATCACGGATCGTGAAATCAAAACCCTCAAACGTAGCCAGATACCCCTCGTGCGAGTTCGTTGGAACTCACGCCGTGGCCCAGAGTTTACCTGGGAGCGGGAAGACCAGATGAAGCGCAAGTATCCCCAGCTGTTCCCAAATGAAACCCCCAGCACTGAAGCTACAACTGAATTTCGGGACGAAATTCCAAACTAACGGGGGGATGATGTGACACCCCGTTGAAACGCCTTCACTTTTACTAGCTTGTCAGTGGCTGCTTTAACTTTCGGGACGAAAGTTCTTAAAACTTGGGGATAATGTGACAACTCTAGGTTTTCCCGAGCAAATATCTTGTATTAGCATTATGTGTATATGTGTTATTAAATGAAAGTTGCGTGTTATTTTGTGATTCTATGTGATCTTTGCACTATGATTGTGTATGTAATATATATATATGTGTGTGCGTATAAGTGAACCGAGAACACCATGGACCCGACTCGAGACCACCTTCGGTCTCGAGTGAACCGTAAACACTTGGGCTAGTTGGGCCGTAACCTTAGCCCACCCGGAAACCCCCTAACCCACTCGATATAAATATGACCAACCCTCACAACTTCACCATTTTTGCAACATCACTCTCTTGCATCCTCTCACTCACACTCTCCCTCTCTCTCTCTAAAAACCCTAAAACCCTAAAGTTCTAACATCAAACTCACCTCCTCTCCTCTCCCTCTCTCGGATCAAACCGGCTACAACAAAAGGAGCTCTCGGATCATCTCGGATCATCTCGGTTCAAGCTTGTGGTCATCACTCGGAACTTGGTTCATCGATCTTTTGTACCCCTCCATCCAACCGGTTAGTGTATTATAGTTGTTTGACTTAGAATGATGATTCATGATGCACAAACTATTTGATTAGTTGGATGTTTAATTGATTATGTGCTTGTTAGGTAATAGAATTGTTATCAAATGCAAATGAACAATGTGTGTTGCTTATGAGCCAAATGAATGACTTGAAATAACTATATGATATGGATAAGCTAGTGTGTTTGAATAAATGATTCATGCTAGAAAAATGAAGGGAAATGTTGCTTTGGTAACTAGTCTATGTGCTATGATTTTTGCTCGAAAAATACAATGTTGTGTAGGATGAGGATATGATGATTTTATGTTGAATATGCATGAATATATGATGAACATATGAAGAACAAGTTTGAAGGTGATAGGAATATTCAAATATGCCTTGCTTGATCTGATTTAGTGGGATATTAGACAACAAAACATGTTAGTGGAGATAGTACACAATTTGCATGAAATTGCAATCTCATTGGCTAGTACATCAGAGGTTCTAGAAGGTTTCTTGTGCACGTTTCCAAGGTTGCGACTCGAAACCTCCGGTTGCGACTCGCAACCAAACCATGACAACTCGAGACTACACCGGTTGCGACTCGCAACCAGACCATGACAAGTCGAAACCCCTGTTGCGACTCGTAACCAAGACATAACAGGTCGAAACACTTGTTGCGACTCGTAACCAAGACGTGACAAGCCGCAACCTCCGGTTGCGACTCGCAACTGAGTGTCCTGGTCTCGACTGGGCTGTTAGTTATTGGGCCCAAGTGTGTTACTGTTTAGATGGGCTACGTGTTAACTGTTAACTGTTGCTGTTAAGGAACTTAGACGGGCCCAATGACTTATTGGGTAATTATATGTTGTGCATGCTATGTGTTAGTTATGTGTAGATCATACGTGTTTACTTGTACCCCAACTTGACCTATATTGGTAACCATGCTAGGACGTGGTGACCAACGTGATCAACCGGGTAATTAATCTACCGAGCAACCCAAGGTGAGTTCACAACCTAAAGCATGTATTCCCGGTGGTTTGGGAACGGAACTAAAAACAACACTATCCCCTTATGAGGGATACAACTTACTTTTCTTCCCTTGTTATTGGGAACCTTTTAGTTAATTACTGTTTATACGGATTGCAACAAACGGCACTAAACGAAACTCTATCACTTAAAGTCCCTACTACTTAATACCGATTAGTCGCCGGGGCCAGGCGAACGGGTTATTAGTTGATAGCGCTATTTAGGTCTTACCAACCTCACACCGTGCCAAGGTATGGGATCGGTCGTGAACTAATGTACTCAGGCATCCGTCAATGATGATAGAACATTGACATCGGGGCACTCTCTTGCGGATACGCAACGGTCACCTAGTGTTCGGTATTGGAAAAACAGTTTAGTTGCTAACTTTTGGGGTAGCTCCCCATGGCATGTATAAACGGATAAATTAACTGGTGAAACAAGTTTTTGGTAATTAAAACTGGACAACTAGTGAACTCACTCAGCATTATTGTTGACCCCTTACTGCATGCTTTGCAGGTAACCAGTGACTCAGGAGCTTGCAGCTTGGGAAGTGTAGTGGCCGTCTAAACCCGCGTGTTGGGTTCTAATAATTTGAACTATGAACTTTGTTTAAACTATTCTATCTATGCTTCCGCTACTTACTTAACTGTTATTCGAACCTAAACATTTGAACTTTAAACTATGGTGTTTACTAACCATTATGGTTGGTGATCATCCTTACTATTATCCAATGCTCAGTATAATTGGTGGCTGGATCCTGGTCGGTCACGCCCTCAAGCGGATGGTACTCCGCAGGTGGAATTTGGGGGTGTGACATGATAGGTTGGTATCAGAGCTACAGTTTGAGTGAATTAGACACTAGCCCTTAGTGTCTAATATCAAATAATCCAAATGCAGATTCCTTTAAAAACTCTGAGTCTAGACCTGAATATAAGACTACTCTTAATCTATATAGTAGTTATTGATTTTATACCGCCAAGATGTCGCGGACCAGATGAAGAAACTATAATGGGTGACAGACTCGAGGATCTCTATATTGAGTAGCTTGAAGTTCCATATGGTGAACTACATATGTTTTGGAGACGATGACTCTAATACGAGGATGATAAACCTCGTCACCTGGTGAAATATCTTTTGATATTCTTGTGATATCCTAATATCATTTATCCAAAGTCTATCATATTTGATAGACGTTCCGGTGATATCTCACCAGCTGATTTAAGCAGTAACAACTATGGAAAGTGCACATATATCCACTTTGCACCAAATTTCTATTCTTTGATTTAAATGTTCTCCTATTTTAGAGAATAAGCGGAAGAAGGAATCACTTCTTCTGATCCATGCTTAAAGCATATAATTTCGAGTCTTCGAGCTCGATTAATTCAAGCCCATCTGGGTATATATTATATTATATATAATATTCGGCAAATATTTCCAGCAAATTTCTTCAACTGGAGTACGACAATGATTTTTATTTCATTGATTTTTAGCAACTACGAATGCCAAACTTAGTTTGATAAAAGCGCCATATGATAATTGGCAGTATTTTAGTGTGTCCCATAGATTGCTTTCATGCCTGGCCAGTATGACGGTTTAATGCATGGAACCACTAAGATCCCCCAACGGTCATATTGTACTGATATCGGCTAATAGTAAGCATCTATTATACTTTGGCGATATTACTGCCATAAGAAAAATCATTGATTGTATGGAGCCCATTTTTTATGATTTTTCCTTCTAATAATATGAAGGTCACATTTATTGCTCCTACCTTATCAAACAGATCTCTTGATTGCGCGATAGACAAAGGCCAAAAGCACATGTTACCACCAATAAGTGGTTGAATAAGTGCAAAAATGTTCGTCCAAATATGAGACAACATATTCCCAATTCTCCTGATAAGAAGAGGGGAACATACTTAAACGGTGTACTTTATTGAGCCGTACCGTATACAGTGTACTTTATTGAGCTGTATCATATACGCTGTACTTTATTGAGGCGTATTCCCAATTCTCCCGATAAGGAGAGGGGTATATATTTAAACGGTGTACTTTATTGAGACGTACCGTATACAATGTACTTTATTGAGCTGTATCATATATGATGTACTTTATTGAGGCGTATTCCTGAATATCCCATGTGGAGAAAGGGTATATTATAAACGGTTTACTTTATTGAGTCGTATCATATACAGTGTACTTTATTGAGCTGTATTATATACGCTGTACTTTATTGAGGTGTATTCCCGAATATCCCATAAGGAGAAAGGGTATATTTTAAACGGTGTACTATATTGAGGTGTATACCAAAATCTCCAACTGAGGAGAAGGACTAAAAGTGCCAACTCTATTGGGTGAAGACAGATTAGTCGAAGGACCGCTAGCAATCAAGCAAATAAATCTCTTCTAAATTTACTCGGTCTACTAGTTCTTATGTAATTAAGACTAGTAAATAAGACCTTGATAAAAGACTCTGTCTTAAATTTACCACCAATGGTAGTGGTTGAAAAGGTGATAGAAGTAAAACCTGATTCCCTCACACCCATAAAATCTTAAAAATCTTTAGGTGATTCTCGTCCAATTATGGGACGACACTTATCTAAGATCTCCAACTAATTCCCAAATGTGTGGAAAGGAGATAGAAAGTTCATCCATCTATGATGCTATTCATTTCCGAATCTCCCCATAAGGAGAAATGGTATGTTTATAAACGGTGTACCTTATTGCGCCGTATCCTATACAGTGTACTTTATTGAGTTGTATTATATACGCTGTACTATATTGAGGCGTATTCCAATCTCCCAATAAGGAGAAAGACGTATATTTAAACGGTGACTGTATCGAGCCGTATCATTTACGCTGACTGTATTGAGGCGTATCCCCAAATCTCCCAATGTGGAGAGGGACTTATACTTAAACATCAACTGCGACGTATTCCCAAATCTCCCAATACGGAAAGGGACTTATATTTTCAACGTCAACTGAGACGCATCTCAAGATGAGGAGAAGAATTTATATTCAATACGTTGATTGAAACGTATCATTAGAATCTCCAATTAAATTCCCAATTGTGTGGAAAGAAGAAAATCTTCGTCAACTTTCTGACGAAACTTATTCCAAAACTCCAACTAATTCCCAACTGTGTGGGAAGGAGGAAAAAAAATCTTCGTCAGCTTTGTGACGATACTTGTTCCAAATCTCTAACAATCCCAAACTACGTGGAAGGATAGGAATCATATTACTGCATTGTCAGTTAAAACTATGACAGTTGTGACCTTTAAGGCTCCCTGTCTAAGGTGGCAGGTTATACCTAAGCCACATAGTCTATATGATCAATGCGATCATGACTAAAATCATTGATACGATGATCATATCTAACATCCTTGGAGATATTTTGCCTACGGGCTATATCATATTGTCCAATTGTGACAAAGAATAGTTGCAATCTTTTATGATTCCCTGCCCAAAGGGGGTGAGCTATGCTCAAATCTCATAGTCTATATGATCAGTGCGATCCTGAATAGTATCATCAGTATGATGATCATAATATTAACATCCCTAGTGATGAAGTGCCTATGGGCTATACTTTACTCTATTATCGATAAGACAATGATAGTGGTGACCTTTATGGTCCCCTGTTCAAAGTAATGGGTTATACCCCAGCCTAAATAGTCTATATGATCAATGCGATCATGACTAATATCATCAACATGATAATCATACTTAACGTCCCTGGTGATGTTTCGTTTACAGACTATACTACATCGTCCATTTGAAACAATGACAGTTGCGACGGTTATGGTTCCCTGTCCAAAGTGGAAATCTATGCCCAAGTTTCGCAGTCTATATGATCAAGTACGATCATGACTGATATCATCAGTACGATGACCATTAGTTTAACATCCTTTGTGATGTCAATCGAATCGCCTACAGGCTATATAATATCGTCAATTGTGATGACAGTAATGGTCTACAACCCCTTATCCAAAGGTAATGGACTATGTTCAAATCTTAAAGCCCTTTGACCAAATAAGATCCCGATTTATATATATATATATATATATATATATATATATATATCTTAATTGTCTTTCGTGACAAGGCTTTAGTGCCAAATATATTCAAATGTCCTTCGTGAAGGGCTTTTGTGCCATATCATTCAATGTCCTTCGTGACGAGGCCTTTGTGCCATATTCTTCAGAACCTTTGTGACAAGCCCTTATACCATGTCTTTCACGTCCTTCGTGACAAAGCCAATGTGCTATATTTAAATGTCCTTCGTGACAAGCTAATGTGGTATATTTAAATATCCCTTGTGACAAGCCGATGAGTTATATGGCTAAGCCCATTACCAATTGCGGTAAGAGGGGCTAGTGAAATTGATATATAAACATATAGATCTGTAAGATTTAATGCAAGTAAATTGATTTTCTATTTAGTTCTCGAAAAATTACTGATGGCTTTATTATCTTTCAGGTAAACTTATGGCAAGCCCGAATATTGGCAAATCAAGTATAAAAAATGGTGGTGACAATTTAGAACACCAGAACTGTAATGACGAAGATAATCGTCTTTGATCCATAGTTGCCGATGAAGTCGGTAAAGCCCTGGCTGTATTTAAGGCCACATTTAAAGGGCCAGAGCCATCAGTACAGAAAGTGAACTCTGTTACTAAACCCTGTTCTAATACTCATAAGACTGAAGGGTCTCAATTCTCCTCAACTAAAAGTGAACAAAATTTCAAGAGTATCAAGAAAGCTACGTCTCATGACTCTAAGAAGGGGTGTACCTATAAATACTTTGTTTCACGTAAACCCCGTGAGTTTACGGGTGAGATTGGAGCAATCGATGCTCTGAAGTGGCTGGATGAAATGGAAACCGTTGTTGATATAAGCGGTTGTGCCGCCAAGGACATTGTTAAATACGTATCTCAGTCTTTCAAGGAGGATGCTCTGACTTGGTGGAAGACACTAATCCAATCCACTGGCAAGAATTCAATGTACAACCTGAGTTGGTCTAAGTTTATGGAATTGATCCGCGAAACTTACTGCCCACTTCACGAGGTGGAGAAAGTTGAATCTGATTTTCTAAAGCTAACCATGAAAGGCCTCGAGTGTCAAGCCCATTTATCGGAATACATCTCCTTAGCAAGACTCGTGCCATATTTAATAACCCCCGAGTCTAAGCGCATTGCGCGGTTTATTGGAGGACTCGCTCCAGAAATCAAGGGGATGGTTAAATCCTCCAAACCTACTACTTATAGATCCGCTGTGAATCTGGCTCTTTCCCTCACTGAAGATGAAATAAGAGCAAGGGCGATTAAGGCCGAGGAGAATCACAAGCGAAAGCGTAATGATACCCCAAGTAAAGATTTCAAAAAGGGTAAGATCGGTTCAAATTATAACCAATCCAAGCCGAAGGAGGCAAAACCCAAATGTAAAACCTGCGGGAAGCAACACTTTAGAAAATGTCTCCGAGAGCAGAACAAGGGTTGTGGCATCTATAAGGAGATGGACCACAAGTCTCATGAATGCAAAGACTTGAAAGACGCCACCTGCTATGGTTGTGGCGAGAAAGGCCATATAAAGACCCGCTGCCCAAAGAGGGCGACTGACGGGAAAAAACAAGGCCAATGATGGCAAGAAAGGCAATGCTTGAGCCTTCCAATCTGCTACAGCAGAAGCAATTCAAGACATATCTTTACGTATCTGTTTCTTGTAAATGTTTTATTTATTAGAAACTTGTTTTAAACTTTGGAGATAGTTAAAGCCTCATCGATTGTAAATTTAATAAAAATTTTAATTATGCCTTTTCAAGACTTAAATATTGTTTAAAAATCAACTGGCCAATCTAAATGGTTTCACATATGATATATCCTTCACAAATTAATTTGTCCTTGATAATCTTTTAGCTATAAATCTTGTGGGAAGCCGATATGGTTTTTGACATGGATTGGCTAGTTAAAATCAAATCCACAGTGTCTACAGTATGGAACTTATCGAAATTTAAATCCCCACCTGGTGATATACTCACCATTCATGGAAGATCAAGACTATGGATTGCCAAAGCGAGTTTTTATACTTGAGGCGTTCAAGTGATTGAAAGGAGAATGTGTCAGCTTCATGACACAAGTAACTTATGACGAATTAATTGAAAGCTGAAGGCCTTTATGTGGATGGACGTGAGAAGTCCATAGACACCTAGGAAGCATAAATGTTTAAAATGTTTAAAATGTTCGCCAGTGAGTCAAACATTGTAGACCGTTCTTAGTCTGCATCTTTGTATAGGAAATCCCAATTAGATTTGAGAAAATGGTAACAATAGGTCTAACCTTCAAGTTACCTATGATAAACCGTGGCAATGGCACGACGTAAATTATAGTCGACAAATCTACTGAGTCGACGCTTCTTGTCAATTAAGGGAAATTTACAATTCCGACAATCTGAGATATATAAACGACAACATCGAGTCTCCTTATGGAATACCGTTGTCTAAAGTATCGGGTTATGGTATTATATATATATATATATATATATTTATCTTTGGAAATTTTAGCGAAATGCTCAAGCTGATAAGCACTCGTCATGCATTTCCATGACAATTAAACGTGAGCTTTAAGGTTTATTGAAAAACCTTGTCCATTATGGACCATGGAATTTGAAAGTTTCAAGTTACCTCATAAACGTGAATGGGATTCCCTTTGTGGCCCAGGATACTCTTGAGAGGTTGAAACCTACTATGATACAGAATGGACTGTATTACTTCGAACAAATCTCGAGGTCGAGATTTCTTTTAAGGGAGTGAGGATGTAACACCTCGTAAAATCGTGTCCAATAATGTATCGACACGTGTCCCTAATCCTACTTATGTCAAACGTTGACTAGGAAGGACTACTTTTGCCAAACAGTTAAAACTTTGAATACGAAAGGACTGAAAGTGTCAACATGCTTAAACTAAGCCTCTGAGTGACATTATACGATATTCATGTTCTCATATTAAGCTACTAGTTGGATAATCAAAACCGTTTGCGATAAACTCAAAAGTTTGCGCGTCGAAGGATTAAAAGCGTCAACATGTTAATTCTTACCTCTGGGTGACCTTTTAACAAATCCAGAGCGTTATGATACTTGATCACTCTCTTGGGAATACCTAATATTGGCCGTTTAGGGCTTTGATGCCATTAAACGATAATACGCACAAGTTTGTGCGTTAAAAAGGGTTAAAAGTGTCAACATGTTAATTCTTACCTCTGAGTGACCTTTTAACGAACCCGGAACATAGTAATGTTTGGTCATACCCTTAGGAATGCCTAATATGGATTATATAAGGCTTTTATGTCGTTAAACGATATTACGCACACCTTTGTGCGTTAAAACGACTAGAAACGTCAACGAGCGAATCTACACATTTGAGAGACCTTTTAAACGAACCGGGAACTCCGTGATGCTCGGTCATACTCCCGGGTGTGCCTAATATTGGTCACGATGGGCATATTATTATTATTATTATTATTATTATTATTATTATTATTATTATTATTATTATTATTATTATTATTATTATTATTATTATTATTATTTACTTGAAGCCCACATAAAACTCCTAAACCATTTGATGAACCTATGGGTTGTTGGTTGGTTTTTAACAATGGTTTAACAGTTGTAATAATCCTAGTGAATCCCCTAACACATGGCAAGATCTTGTTCATTCTCAAAAACTATAAATAGGCTTAGAATTCATTCATTCAAGCTCACACCTTCATTCTTTCTTCCTATCTTCTCATCTCGGAGGATCCTAAGCAATTGGGAACCACCATGTAGTTTTCTTCGGTCCATAGGACCACTTGTAAGTGTTCCTTTCGTGACTAGTTCTTTTATTTGGCTTAAATGCCGAAAAGTCAAGCGTTTACGATAAACGCTTAGACTTTTAGTTAGACCTTAAACGGTCAAGCCATTGTTCACAACGAACATGGCTACGTGATCGTAATTAGGTAGGTGATAATCCCTCAAAAGGGCACCTCCTAAGAATCACGTTTGTTTGGTCAATTGACGAGTCAACGTAATATTTATTTAAAAAGTCAACGAGTCATTTTAAAATAAATTGCGATATTAGTGTAGAACCATTCTAAAATATGTTTTATCACTTAAACAACTCGGTAATAATTATTAGAACAAGTGTAAACGTGTTCGGCTCGTCAATTCCCGTTTTAGGTTCAGTTCGCAACCGAAAGTCGCGTAGTATGACTTCTACGTCGACTTTTGGTTATAAACCGAACTAGACTAGTATGCTACCAATTTTAGGTTCCATTATGATTATAATATAATGTAGTATAACCCCATAAGGTTATATTACACGATCGGTTTAGGAATCTGAGTTTATGCATATGTTCCGTTATTATGCCGTACTTTGACTATAATGCCCTTTTGTTTAAAAATAAGGTTTTAGATATAAATGAGCATGTAAATAAGTTATGTACTGATGAGTAAACATGTTTTGAATATTTTGATGTGTATAATCTGGTCATAAACTGAGTTTACGCATATAATCGTAAACTATGCTTTTAAAAGGACTAAAATGCCCATTTATATTTAAATGAGTTTTAAACATAAATTCTTGACAAAACTCATCATGTACTGATATGATATTATAATTAGGATTAATTGGGATGCTAAGTCAGATTGTAAACTGAGTTTAACTTCAGTTTCGTATACAATACCGATAAATGACGATAATGCCCTTATGGCACATAAAATGCGTTTTAAGCGTAATAATAAAACCAAACCTTTTGCTTACTGATATGTTATGACAAATAAAATATTTTAACTATTCAAAACTGGTCATAACATCAGATTTCATAAACCTTCACATAAAACGTCATTTAACGACATTAACGCCGGTTAGACGCGTAATATGGTTTTAAACCATATGTATGAACAAAGACTTGTTTCCTACTGATTATATAAACCATTTTAAATGTTTTTACAGTAGGCATAAGTCACGAAGTCAGAATCCCAATTAAAGTCTCAAAAATATGTGTGAAGTTACCAAAATGCCCCTACGGTGCATAGTTTGGTCTTAATGCATAAACCACACATAGATTTTTACATCCTACTGATATGATATCATAATTTAATCACTTTTAAAAAATGTTTATGACCATGACATCAGTTTACTCGCAAACTCCTTTTATAAATTGTAAAATTACCAAATCGACTTATGAGGCATAGTTTGATTTTAAAACCTTAACCGGCATACAAGTTGATATCCTACTGATATTATAACTTGTTTAAAGTGTATTGGCATATGGAACTTGTTCATGACTCATCAGATTACCCGTTATCGCCTATACGCGTACGGTTAGACTTACGTAACTAGTTTGCATAAGTTTACCAAAAAAGGTTTAACCTTATCGTTTGATCTCAAAATCCAGAATGTACATTGTTTACCCATGTTATACAAGTCCTAGTACTTGTTGGGTTTAAACCACATTCTATTCGGTATACACTTAATCTAGCAAACCTATTCTTAAGTATCGGGTCATATCTAAAGGGACTACCTTTGACCCGTATACATTCTAACAGATAATAAATCTGTTCATTCCAGACAATAGTACCCCCCAGATAATCGGACTTGGGTCAATATACTTAGACTTGTGGTTTTTGCCAATTATAGTCTAGTTGATTGGAAGCTAGCAAAAAGGTAAATACTCTTGACTTATTTTAGTGTAAACTTGGGACGACAAATATGCCTCTTGGGACGGTTATTACATAAGTAAGTCGCCTATGATTGCGCAAAAATGTAAGAATACGGTTTAATCCATTTACTTGATAATTATCATAATTGGGGGTTAATGATACCATGTCCGGACAACCCAATGGGTTAATCAAGTATATAATCTCGTAACAAGAATAATCCCAAGATATATTTAAAAGATCTCCTACGGGTTTTCTAATATATATAAACTCTTTTCGAAAAACTATTTTTTAAAAGAGTCAGTTAATTGTATTTACCAGCTTTGGCTGGCGTATTTTCAAAAGATTGTACAGCTGGTACCGAACCTTATTGTAGGCTGGGATTACGGGTCGGCTAGAATGAAGGCTAAGGAATTTTCACTCGTAAAGCTTAAGGCCTATGATGTCTAAAGCTCTGTTTATTTGGATCCTGCTTGTGGGTTTGTATCGAACGCTTGTAATTACTTTCATACATTCAAGCTTTATTTTATTAATTTTATTCTAATACTCCCACTGCATATTATTATACTGTGATAACTGTTTATCCAACCGTCACGACTGTACCCATCCGGGCCCACCGGAAATTGGGGTGTAGCACTGCTCGAGCTGGATTTCAAGAGTTGTATCTCTCTTATCAGCATCTGGTTGGTCTCCTGTTGTTGCTTCATCTGATCCAGTATACTATCAAACAATTTAGAATTTCATCATTAGAAGCTAAAATAGGAGTTCCCCCCGAGACAGCAAATCCTTGAACATTCTGAGTGGGGATTGCATCCCGAGCCACATTAGTTTCAGTTCTTCTTGAAAGATCATGAGGCTGTGAAGAGGCTTGCGTCCTCGGAGGTGGTGGAAGCACCGAACCAATTGTTGTAGAGGTTGTGGCCATTGAAAATACTGTAGCAAAATTTTTTAACCATTGCATCCTCACTTGCATTTCACACCACATCGATATTCGTACCTTCCATTAACAAACTCCTTAACGGTCCAACAGAATAACCACCACCAGATTCCATCGGTGAATAACTACCAAACCGTTTACCAACAGAAGATCCAGATTCCAATTTCTCCGTCGTCGGTACCATTGGCTGTGACAACCGTCACTTTTCCGTACATTCCGTACACTAATTGAACAGTAATCTGTGCTTTAATAACTGTGCATGATCTAGTTTACAAGACAAATGAATTTCTGATTACTGTTATATACATACAATGACATTTCATGTTACGAGACTTTATTCGTTGCTACATGCAACACGATATAGTTCTAATAATACACAGAACAGAATTGGCACCATTACCAGATAAACTAAAAATGCTGACGAAGTTCAGTACATAGACAGACAGTATTTTGAGGCCCAGTATGAGCCATAGATGACGTATTACACTAGTATAGTGTGTAGGGAAGTAAGGACCACAAAACTGCATGCCTAAGTGATAGACAAAGTGCCAGAAAGTGCCTAAAACCCACATAAAGTGCAGAATTCTGCACAAATCAGCAAAAATTCAGCATTTAAAAAGATTATTACATGCAAAAATATGGCAAAATGGCCCTGTATGCTTTCCTAAGTGCCGGGAATTAAAAGTGTCACAAAAAGTTACATAAAGGACACTATACGGTATAACTAAGCACTTTAACGAATCGGAATCTAACCGAACAACCGGACATAACCCGGAACACTAAAATATTGCTAAAAGCATTGTTTCGCTTTTTCTGAGCTAGTTATAGTTCTCGAGCACACTAACGTATTACGTAATACATGAAACACATAAATGCAAGACCCTTACACTTAACACCTTCCACTAATTAACTTACTTACCCTCAAAATTTCACATGGACCCCCTCCCCCCTCTATGTTCACGGCCCCAAAGGAGGACCCCACCAAGATCATCACAATCTTTCCTAAATCTCTTGCTAATCTCTCTTGGATTTGGTGAGGATCATGTAATGTACTATGGAGACATAAGAACCAATGGGTATTAGGGATTAGAAGAATTATAAGTAACCATCTTCTTCACACTTATCACCACTTCAACTCTTCTTCCCCCCTCTCCCATCTTCGGCCGAGCATAGTCCTCCCCACCACCACCATTTTCGATCATCAATCATCCACTCCAAGGTTATCTCATGGTGACAAGGGTGATTAAGAAGGTGTGGAACTCTTGGATCATCAAGGACCTCCTTCACAAGCTTTTATCCACTCATTATTCATCTTGTTCTTCCCTAGCTTGAAGCTAGTAGTAAGATTCTTGTTAACTCTTGTTTACTTCATATTTTTGGTGATTAAAAGATATATTGTGTTGAAAACATATGAACACTAAAAGACTTGAACTTGAATCTTGAAACATAGAATGAAGTATGATGATATAAAGATGATATGGTGTTGTTTAGTATATGTATGATGATTGCTTGTTGATTTCTTGAGATGATGATGATAATCATCACATGAAGCTTGCTAGATGGTGATTAAACACATAATCTAGCAAGTAGGAAGATGATTAAGTAACAACATAAGATAATCATCTTCTAGTGAAGACATGAACTTGAAAATAAAATGATTCTTGTGAAGTAATAAACAAAGTGAACTAGTAATCTTGTAAATACAAGACTTGTGAATGATTTTTCTAAAGAAACCAAGTTCAAAATGATGATTCTTGAAAGATCAGGGTTTTTATTAAACCTACACTATTTTTAGTGGAAAGACAAGTAAATAAACACAAGAGAAACAAGAAGATGTTATGGATAAACATTTTTGTAAATTATGTTTACAAGTTGTAAACACCAAATCTTTTCAAGAATGAGATTTTAAAAGAAGTAAACACACTTTTGAGGGTAATTAAACCCACTAAACACTTTACCAAGTTACTACGTGTTTTTATGAAAGATCAAGTTCATGTTACTATGTGAAGTGTATTGTTTTTACATTTGGTAAGTATAAAATGGTTAGGGATTCGTTGATGATTGATTGGATGATTTTTGAAAAGAAAATGATATGCTAAATAGCATGGACACCTCCATTTACAAAGGAAACTATGGCGAAATTTTCTAAAAATTCCAACACTTAGAAAATATTTTCTAAACAAGTGCTCATAAGTATGTTTTAAACTATGATTTATAACATAAATTTTGCCATAATTTTTGTTACAAAAATACAAGTATTGGAGGTTGGTTTTTGTAAATAAAAATGGGTAAATATATATTTAGAATATATATTTTATACTAAAGACACTTGTGTGAATATGTGTATACTTTGTGTATAGTTATATTATTTTTGGATTTAAAATAATATGACTTAACAAAAATACGAAGAACTTACAATCCAAAACAATACCAAAAATTACAAGGAATAAAGTCTTTAAGTTACACACTTAAATATTGGCGAACCGAACAAGAATGTAACTTATAAAATACTCCGGAAAATACCATTACAAATATATTTTTGGCAAATATTGTTTTGGATACAAGAAACGAAAATATGATTTTTGAAAATATTACAAGACTAATATTGTATTTTCGACCAAGAGAAAATATATTATTTTTGGAAATAAAATATATATTTTCCTAGAATACTTAGAAGATATATATTTTCTTGACGATACATTATTTTGGATAAAACAAGTCTACATATATTTTCTAAGTGAAAATATATTATTTTGGAAACTACAAATACAAGAATACGAGAATACATGTATGAAATACTCCCATCCTTGGGAAGGAAACACGAAAACAAATACTTGAAGAGTATTATAACTCTGGATGATGTAAAGACATAAAGGAAACGTAACTCAAAACATGAATACTAAGGCAAGGCACGGCCCGCTCGTCTAATAGACCCTAGCACATTGTAGGTAGTCATGTTTGCTGACGAGATTTGAGTTACGAGTACTGAAGACGCAAAACTGTGAGTTCATGCTCCCCCTTTTCTTTAACTGTTTTTGGTTTTATAACTCTCGGGGGTGAAATACATGTTACAAATGCTTAAACGGTATTAAATGCCTACGAAATACTAGATCATGTGAGCATAGACTAGATATGGAAATGCCATTAAAACATTCATTAAATACTGAATTAGGGACGAGGGTTAGATCTAACGGGTATGACCGAACCCCACTCATGGTCACAACTAGTACCTAGTAGTGCTTCGGAGTCCCAGTCGAGGTTAATCGACACAGTCGAGGGTAATCGACACAGTCAAGGTAAATTGACACAGTCGAGGTTAATCGACACAGCCGAGGAAAATCGGCAAGGGTATAAGCCATTACGAGTGCTTCCTATGTCCTCACATGCCTAAAAGTCCTTGTAAAACATTCATACACGCTTTTCATACCTGTTTACAAAGGAGTCTCTCAAAGATTTACAAGAATTACAGTACACAAACAAGACGCATGAACTCGCTCAACTTTTTGTTGATGTTTTCCAAAATTACATGTATTTCAGGTAACAGGATGGATCTTGGGCACAGGTGTCGTAACTAGAAGTAGACTTCATGTTTAGATGTCATCCACTTTTGTTGGTTTGTAACCTAGTCGAAGGTTGTGTTTTAAAAACTTGAAAAACCAGTGTTTGTAATACTCAAATTTTATGAATGGATGAACATCATTTTGATCATGTAGTTGTTTATTACGATTGAATGCAATGTCACACATCATACGCTTCCGCAAAAGTCAGGGTGTGACAGTTTGGTATCAGAGCTTCGATTGTAGTGAACTAGGATTCCTTCTCGAGTCTAGACTACAATCACTAGAGTTCTCTCACGAAAACATTTTACAAAATGGTTTTCATTGCATTCACGTAAGCGTCAAGATCCACGAGTCAAACACTTTTCAAAAAGAGACAAGGCAAGGACAGTAGTAGGGAATACCCTCAAGATAAGGTGCCAATTAAGGCATAGTCTACACGAGTTAGACTTGCCAAAGATAAAATACACTCTTGGTGATAACTAGTACCAAGTAGTGTTTTTGTCGTGAATCGACAACTAGAAAAATGACCCCCCCCCCCCAAAACGAGAGTTATATGTAATATGATGCATCGAAATGCCTGTTTATGCTAAGTAACATATTTGTTTATCGATACATACATACGAATAAGTGTACGGAATAAATATTGACGTGAATACATACAAATAAGTGTACGGAATGATTATTGACATGAATAAGGTACTTTCGACTCCGACTCCTATTACTATATGTAACTTGCACGATGAAGCTATCGACCTCGCGTTCATTGCAAAGCTCATAGCTAGAGTGATTACCAAACAAGATTCTGAGCTTGCTTCCGTAGGAAATGGATGCTCTTCCCCCATGATCGTGAAGGTGCCTGACTACGGTGGTGACGGCGAGGCAGAGGCGGCAACCTTGAACAACATCTAATCAGCGGGACGAGATCCCTGTGACTTTTGTGAAGCGAGATTGACGACGTACTTGACCAGAAAAGGGAGATGAAGTATTCATCTTGAAGGTGCCCCTCCAACTACTAGGAATTCTCTTTATTCCTATTTCATTTAATCATCGTGCCTATTCGCGCGTAACGACAACGAATGTTAGCGCGTGGGCCACTGCAATGGTCCTTTCCATGACAAAGTATAAGGATAGTAGTGTCCCCCACCTTGATTGATCACCTGTTGGACGAGGGAAAATTGGGGTAACTGTGCAAGACAATTTATTATTACGGGGGCCCACGTAATAACGACTTGTAGTGCATGGAAATCCTGGTGGACCCCGCGGGCCAAGCTAATGATCACTACACAAAAATAAACTCTAGGTGCTCACTCCTTCATATGGTAGAACAATACCTAGACCAGTGCTTTAGCACTTTGTAAAATAGGAAACATGTCTTGCCTACTTCGTATCTACCCGTGTAAGAGACATTTGAGAAACGATATTTAAGCAAGAGAAGAGGAATAGCATTCAGAAAGATTCAGTGACGTTACACCCTACCACTTCATGAAACTTGTATAACCAAGGCGATGTAGCCTCGAATACATTATTACAAACAATAGGCCAAGTTGTAAAGCCTATGTGAAGGCTCAGTAGTTGTTTCCTCGCTCATACAATGATGATTATATATATACATGTGATATTTGGTGATTACCTGTTTACTTATGGTACTATGTACCTCATAGACAATTATGGAATATTGTCTAACCCACCTCATACCTTTTGACACAAAAGGAATGCCGCCCAGATGCGACACAAACACCAGTACGTTACCAAGAACAGGAGCTGAGCTTCAAGAACGTATCACACAAGCAATTGCTCGACATGAAGCCCTCCGCTCTCAACACAGCGGTGGCACTTCCGGAAATAACCCTCTAACTGGCTGCACCTATAAACAATTCATGGACTGCAAGCCATTGAACTTTGATGGCACAGGAGGTGCCTTGGCATTCGTTCGTTGGGCGGAAAAGACTGACTCTGTTCTAAGAATGAGTAACTGTTCGCCCCAGCAGAGAGTTACCTTTATCTCAGGGTTATTTTTAGATGGCGCACTCTCTTGGTGGAACCTTCAGGTTCAGACCCTTGGTGCAGATGCTGCTTATGCACTGAGCTGGGATGAGCTTAAGGAAATGATGGAGAAGAAATACTGTTCTAGGGCCGAAATCCAGAAGCTTGAGGTGGAGTTCTGGAACTTGAAAATGGACGGACCGAAGATTCCTGAATACGTCCAGCGATTTCAGGACTTGTCTAGGGTCGTCCCCTACTTAGTCAAGCCGGAATTCAAGAGGGTTGAACGATTCATTTGGGGACTTGCACCTCAGATTAGGAGCATGGTTACTACCTCAAAGCCCTCGACCATCGCAGAGGCTATCGATTTGAGTGTCACTCTTACTGAAGAAGCTCTGCGCATGGGAAAATTTTCGGAATCTGAGGATAACAAGAAAGAGACTCATGTGGAGTCATCAGGCAACAAGAAAAGGAAGTCTTCAAACCTAAAGATGGGCACCCAAGTCAGCTATGGAAGCTCTAAAGCAAACAAAAGAAAGAAAGTGAATCCGCCGTATGGCATGAAAGCTGATGGAGCCACTAATAAGGCTGGTGGTAAAGTTTACTCGGGGACTAAGCCGAGGTGCAGGTGATGTGCGATAAAGTGTTGTATATTTTAGGTGTATATTTTAAGCCCTTTTTAACACTTATTTTAGCCAAGTTTTAAATTTATAAAACACGATATTTCACTAACACTAAACACACATATGGGCAAGTGCACCCATCGTTGAGTGTAGTATAGCGTTGGTAAGATACCGAGGTCGTCCAAGGACACAAGAGCTTTTAGTACCGGTTTATCCTCAACGTCTAACCAAAATAAAAGTTTGGAAAAATGTTTTAAACTAAGAAAAATAAAAACTAACTAAAATGCTGAAAATAAAAATAAAAATAAAAACAGATAGACAAGATGAATCACTTGGTTCCGACTCGTATCTAGTATAACCTTTGATTATTTCCGCACTTTTGCACATAATTAAGAGATTATCTTAGTTATTGTAGTAGGCCCCTCTTTTGAAGGTGACGTTACCCTCACCCCAGTAGTTTGAGTCAGCAGGGATACAATCCTAAAGGGGTGGATTATTGGAAGATAATGAATTAAGTTATTAATGCAGTATTGTGGTAGGCCCCGCTTTTGGCGGTGACGTTACCCTCGACTAAGTAGTCTGAGTCAGCAGGGATACAGTCCTAAATAGCCGGGTTATAGTATTAATAGTAGTTAACTTATGAGGGGATCAAAGAGTTTGGACCCCCGCCATCCAATACCGTGAAGTATTGAAGGAGGTCCTACTAAATTTGACCCAGGTCCATTGCAGGACCTCTAAACGCTGAACAATGGCAAGACCTTTACCAAACCGTTCCCTTAACCCCCGACCAGGTAGCCAACATACCTCCATATAGACCGTGGAGATATGAATGGTGAAAATCCTTTATTTTATATAGACAGTAAAATAATGCCAAGACACCACGGACAAACGATAAGGAAAGATCACCTTCAACATAAGTAACTAGTTATTAAAGTCATTAATACAAAACCAAATAAAAAGTGCAAAAGATTAGAAATAAAAAGTATTATACTAGACACTTTGTCTTCACCAAGTGATGTAAGAGACTTAGGCAAACATGGCCTTGATTGTCAAGAACTCTTACGATCAATCTTGGATCCCGAGACGACTCACACACTCTATGATGGACAATGGATGATGGTGGTGGATGATGGTGTTGTGATGGTGGTGGGTGGTGGATGAAGTGTGAGAGAGGTGGTGTGCCAAGGGATGAGTTGCAATGAAACCAAGCACTCCTATTTATAGGCTGAACAGAGGCCTGGGCACGGCCCCGTGTTCGCTGGGCACGGCCCCGTGCCCGTCTGACACTCTCTCTCTTCATTAATTGTAATTCGCAATTACAATTAATGCGCCTGCAGTACTTTCGGCACGCCCCCGTGTCCGCTGAGCACGGCCCGTGGTGGGCAATAGAAGCTTCTATAGGTTTGTCTTTTCTGCTGCTTCTTGGGCACGGCCCCGTGCTGGCTGAGCACGGGGCGTGTTCAGCCTTCTGTTTTCTCTATTTTGCTTTGGAAGGTGCCGTTGAGGGTTCGGGCAATCCTCTAATGTTCCTTTTCTTGTATTTATGTTGGATTTAGCTGTCTTTTTGCTTCTTTTGCGTTTTTGAGCTCATTTAATCCTGAAAATACAAAAGGAAGACAAAAACACTCTTTTTCCAATATTAGTACTAAAAAAGGGTTAGTTTTATGCCTCATTTGATGTAATTTATATGTTGCATTTTACACACATCAAATACCCCCACACTTGAACTTTTGCTTGTCCTCAAGCAAAACTCTTTAATATTTGGCTTACACTCCCAAATGGAATAGGTAGAAGAGAAGGTTTTGGGCTTGTCATAGAGTGTCGGGATTTCCAAGATCTTTTTGGGGTTTTATTTTTATTTATTTACACTCCTATTCGTAATGATTTACTTAGAACTGTTCATAAAAGAAATTAATTATTTGGGCATAACATGCCTTTTTTAAAATTCTATTTATATACAAGTTCACATACCTCGCGGGGAAATCACTCACACTCGGCCGAAGGTGTATTTTTAGTGAATCACTCGAGAGCGGCATGGAACTTATTCCTACCATAGGCTTGCCAATAAATCAATCCTCCTCCTTTTTAACTTTTATACCTTTGTAGATATCAAGAGGACTTTGTGGGTTAAGGGTTGGCTAGGGTTAAAGGTAGGTGGTTGGGTTAGTGGTTAGTAGAAAAAAGGGCTAAAAAGCGTAACAAGTGTCGGTTTTCGTATTTTTGCAACTTTTTATTTTTGATGAAGCTTTTATTCAAACAAAGTTATTTTTGATTACTTTGTTTGTTTATTTTCTTTTTGCTTCATTTTTCTCTTTTTTTTTTTTTTTTTTTTTCGAAGAACCGAACTTGTTACTAAAATAAAGGGTTAAAAATGAAAAAGGTTTTGGTGGGTGAAAGGGTTTTTGTTTTGGGTGATGAAACGAAAAGGTTTAGGCTCAAAGGGGCTAACTAGGGGGATTTTT
>JARYGA010049378.1:0-31887 GCA_030545235.1 Helianthus tuberosus
TATTAATAGTAGTTAACTTATGAGGGGATCAAAGAGTTTGGACCCCCGCCATCCAATACCGTTAAGTATTGAAGGAGGTCCTACTAAATTTGACCCAGGTCCATTGCAGGACCTCTAAACGCTGAACAATGGCAAGACTCTTACCAAACCGTTCCCTTAACCCCCGACCAGGTAGCCAACATACCTCCATATAGACCGTGGAGATATGAATGGTGAAAATCTTTTATTTTATATAGACAGTAAAATAATGTCAAGACACCACGGACAAACGATAAGGAAGAATCACCTTCAACATAAGAAACTAGTTATTAAAGTCATTAATACAAAACCAAATAAAAAGTGCGAAAATATTAGAAATAAAAAGTATTACACTAGACACTTGTCTTCACCAAGTGATGTAAGAGACTTAGGCAAACATGACCTTGATTGTCAAGAACTCTTACGATCAATCTTGGATCCCGAGACGACTCACACACTCTATGATGGACAATAGATGATGGTGGTGGATGATGGTGTTATGGTGGTGGTGGGTGAAGTGTGAGAGAGGTGGTGTGCCAAGGGATGGTTTGAGCTTGAGCCAAGCACTCCTATTTATAGCCTGAACAGAAGCTTGGGCACGGCCCCGTGTCCAGTGGGCACGGCCCCGTGTTCACATCCTTCTCTTTCTTCATTTAATGCAGCTTGTCTTATTAGTTGACCACGCCCCCGTGTCCGCTGAGTACGACCCCGTGTGCAGAAGAATCTTTGTACTATGAAGATTTGCCTGGATTGTGCGAATCTTATAGTTGACCACGGCCCCGTGTCCGCTGAGCACGGCCCCGTGGTGGGCAATAGAAGCTTCTACCACTTTGTCTTTTCTGCTGACACTTGGGCACGCCCCCGTGCTGGCTGAGCACGGGGCATGTTCAGTCTTCTGTCTTCTAGTTTTGCTTGGGAAGATGCTGTCGGGGGGTCGGTCATGTCACGTTTGTTCCTTTTCTTGTATTTATGTTAGATTTTGATGTCTTTTTGCTTCTTTTGTTAATTTGAGCTCATTTAATCCTGAAAATACAAAAGGAAGACAAAAGCACACTTTTTCCAACATTAGTACTAAAAAAGGGTTAGTTTTATGCCACAATTGATGTAATTTATATGTTGCATTTTGCACGCATCAAATACCCCCACACTTGAATCTTTGCTTGTCCTCAAGCAAAACTCTTTATAATGTGGCTTTACACTCCCAAATGTAATGGGTAGAGAAGAAGGTTTTTGGGCTTGTCATAGAGTGTCGGGATTTCCAAGATTCTTTATTTAGTTTTATTTTTATTTATTTACAATACTATTCGTCATGATTTATTTAAAACTTTTCATAAGAGAAATTACTTATTAGGGCATAACATGCTTTTTTTTAAATTCTATTTATATACAAGTTCACATACCTCACGGGGATCACTCAACACTCGGCCGAAGATGTATTTTTGTGGATCACTCGAGAGCGGCATGGAACTTACTCCTACCATAGGCTTGCCAAGCAATCAATCCTCCTCCTTTTTAACTTATATACCTTTGTAAATATCAAGAGGACTTTTGGGTGAAGGGTTAGGCTTGGGTTAAAGGTAGGTGGTTGGGTTAGTGGTTAGTAGAAAAAGGGCGAAAAGCGTAACAAGCGTCGGTTTTCGTAAGACTTTTTATTTTTATAACTTTTATTTTGATGAAGCTATTATTCAAACAAAGTTATTTTTGATGAACTTGTTTGTTTATTTTCTTTTGCTTCATCATCAACACATTTTTTTTTTGAAAAGTCATACGAAAGACCGAGCTAGTTACTAAAACAAAGGGTAAAAAATGAAAAAGGTTTTGGTAGGTAAAAGGGTGTTTGGTTTGGGTTATGAAATGAAAAGGTTTAGGCTCAAAGGGGCTAACTAGGGGGATTTTGGGTAGGTGGTAAAAAAAAGAAAAATAATGGTGTAGAATTTAAAAAGGGTTAGTCCTAATGCCTCCATCATTTACTTACTCGGGTTTAAGTTGGTAAGGACCGGGAATGTATCGTCATGGCAAGTTCTAGAGTCGTAATAACCAAGCGGCTATTCACACAAGAAACGAAAAATGAGCATTTAGTCTAATGATATGTAATTGTATGCTCAATAAAGGCTCAAAACTCACTTTTGTGGGAATGAGTTTTTTATGTGATCAAGTATATATAATCAAATTTTAACTAAGTTTGCCATGCCTTTTCATAATTTTCTTATGTTGGTTATTTTTATCACGACGCTATCGGTTGTAAATTTGTAAAAATATAACCTTTTTAGAACTTGAAATTCCCAAGTTAAACCTAGACAAGTAAAAAAAATGAAGATTTTTGAAAAAAATTGGGGTGATTAGCGGTTCCAATAGAGTTTTGTGTAAGGCTTGTATTTAGGACTTGCAAGATTCAAGCTTTTAGCATCCCCCTACACTTAAATTACACATTGTCCTTAATGTGTCCCAAAAATAAGTTTTTAGGTTGATTGAATGTGTCAAAGGTATGATTTAAGTAAAAATTTATGTTACTGGGCACTGGACACGGCCACGTGTTGTCCGGGCACGGCCCCGTGTTCAAGTGCCAGTAACAAAATTAAATCAAGAGAAACAGAAGCCTGGACACGGGGGCGTGTTGGGTGAACACGACCCGTGTCCAGTTACCTGAACTGGGTCTTTTCTGCAGACTGTGCAGCACGGGGCCGTGTTGGGCGGACACGGCCCGTGCCGAGCTTACTGTAAACGAAGAATTTTCGTCGGACGGCTCTGTTTCCTGCATGGGGTGCTGGTTCAAGCTTCCCTTATATCCTTTGCCATCTCAAGTGTGTTTTATTCCTGAAAATTAAAACTAACTAGAAAACATGAAAATTAATCTAAACTAAACTAAGGATAGTTCCGCGGAATGCCTCCGTGGTGCGCCATGTTTATAAGGGTCCTTGGCTAGACCCAAAGCCTGGTTATATGTTACCCAAGTGGGATGTATTGCATCCCATGTTACACAGTCGGAGAGCGTCATCCAAGCTTGAGTCTATGACCTTCATGTAGTTGACCGGGTCTCCGTCCTCTACTCTTTTTCCACATTCAAACTTCACTTCCTTGTCTCCAAACTTCAATGTTAACGTTCCGTCATTCATATCCACCACTGCTTGGGCGGTGGCTAGAAATGGCCTCCCGAGGATGAGAGGGACATCGGTGTCTTCTTCCATGTCTAGGATGACAAAGTCGGTTGGGAAAACGAAGTTGTCAACTTTGACCAATAGATTTTCAGCGACACCTTGTGGAAATTTGACGGATCTGTCGGCGAGTTGTATGCTCATCTTTGTAGGGCTTGTTGTTCCTAGGCCGAGTCATTTGAACATTGATGTGGGCATGAGGTTAATGCTAGCCCCATGATCGGCTAATGCATTACGAACGGGGGATTCCCTAATCGAGCAAGGAATTGTGAAGCTTCCGGGATCGATTTTCTTTTGTGGAAGTTTGTTGAGTACTAAGGCGGAGCATTCTTCGCCTAAGTTAACTAATTGCAATGATTCAATTTTTCTTTTGTGAGTGAGGAAATCCCTCATGAATTTTGCATATTTAGGCATTTGGGTTAGGACCTCAATAAATGGAATATTAACATGCAATTGTTTTAGTAAATTTTCGAACTTTGCGAATTGCTCATCGGTCTTTTGACGATTTAACCTACCGGGGTACGGAATTGGAGGAGTCTTGGTGGGCTCTTGATTTGGTAAAGAAGCCTTTTCTGGTGCGGGCAGAGTCGTGGTTTGGCTAGACTGGCTTCTTTCATCTGGCGGTAATGGAGCCTCCTCGGGACCCACGGTTCGATTTCTCAATGTGATGAGATGTACTTGTGCTTTCGGGTTGGTTTCGGTATTGCTAGGTAACGCGCCTTGTGGTCTCTCAGAGAAATTTTGAGCTATTTGATTTAATTGTTTTTCAATGTTTTGAATGCTAGCTTGTTGATTTCTAAAATTCGATTCCAATTGTTGAAATCGATCCGAGTTTTTCTTTTCGGTGTCGGAGATGAGGCGAGATACAGTATCCTCAAGCCTTTCTCTTCCACCTTGTTGTTGAGAGAAATTTTGTGGTTGTTGAAAGTTAGTTCGTTGGTTTTGTTGGTTACTACTATTGCCGGGATCTCTCCAACCAAGATTAGGTTGGTTACGCCATCCTTGGTTGTAGGTACCCGTTGGTGGACCCGACGGCCTAGGTCTATTATCAATGTAGTTTACCGTTTCTGTTTGGTCATCTACTTCTTTCATACAACTCCAATTTTCATGTGGCCCACCACATCCTTCACAAGCCATAACCGAGGCCGTTTTTGTCATTTCTAGCTTTTTGATTTTCGAAGAGAGGGCCTCGATTTGGGCTTGTAAAGAAGTGCTTTCATCAACCTTATGGGCGCCCGGGGCAATAGATTTATTACCTCGGGGAGTGTGCCATTGAAAATTGGTTTGAGCAATTTCCTCAATTTGATCATATATTTCATTTGGGCGACGATTACCTAAAAGTCCCCCGGAGCTAGAATCAAGTGTTTGTCTTGTGTGTGGCAACAACCCATTGTAGAAAGTGGATACTTGTTGCCATACCGCAAGACCGTGATGAGGACACTTTCTTAGTAGCTCCTTGAACCTTTCCCAAGTCTCATATAAGGATTCCCCATCCTCTTGTGAATATGTATTAATTTCAGTCATTAATTTAGCCGTTTTAGCAGGAGGGAAATACTTATATAGAAACTTTTGGGCTAGTTCATCCCAGGTGTTTACCGAGCCAACTGGGAGGGTGTTAAGCCAAGCCTTAGCTCGGTCTTTTAGTGAAATTGGAAACATTCGAAGGCGGATGGCGTCATTTGATGCTCCATTGATCCGAAAGGTATCACATATTTCTAAGAAATTAGTAATATGTAGATGGGGATCCTCGTCCGCAAGCCCATGGAAGGTTGCGGAGTTTTGAAGCATTTGTATCAAATGTGGCCGAAGTTCGAAGTTATTGGCTTCGACATTCGGTGCATTGATAGCGGCGCCGAGATTACCTACGGTGGGCCGTAGGTAATCCATGAGGGTACGTTGGTCCGCCATTGGAAGTGGGTCCCCCGAAACTTTCTCTTGATTTTTAGCTTTAAGTCTTTTTCTGAGAAATCGTTCGGGTTCTTCTAGAGGTTCTATTATGTCTCTACTAGAACTGGAGCTCATGCACTACGTAGGAAGTTCAAATGTTGCGCCAAGGTTCCAAGTCCTGCGATAAAAACAGAAAAGAATGTTGGTCAGAAGGTTCTCCACGGCCCCGTGCTCAGTGAACACGTCCCGTGGTCAGATTTACAGTAATTGTTCTCCGGATCCCTGTTACTGGGAGTTGGACACGGCCCCGTGTTGCACCGACACGGCCCCGTGTTCAGCTCTCTGTAACTCGGAAAATAAAAACTGCCAGTGATAGTGCTGGACACGGCCCGTGTCCGACCAGGCACGGCCCGTGCTGAGCTCTGCAGAAACAGAAAAACTAAGAAAAATCCTAAAAAAAATGAAAAATAAGAAAAAAAAGATTAGGCCGTTGATTCCTAACTTTCTTAAAATCCTTGTGTCCCCGGCAACGACGCCAAAAACTTGACGCGTGTGAAGTGTTATATATATTAGGTGTATATTTTAAGCCCCTTTAACACTTTTTTAGTCAAGTTTTAAATTTATAAAACACGATATTTATTAACACTAAACACACATATGGGCAAGTGCACCCATCGTGAGCGTAGTATAGTGTTGGTAAGATACCGAGGTCGTCCAAGGACACAAGAGCTTTTAGTACCGGTTTATCCTCAACGTTTAATCAAATCAAAAGTTTTAGAAAAAGGTTTTTAAATTAAGAAAAATAAAAACTAACTAAAATGCTGAAAATATAAATAAAAGAAAAACAGATAGACAAGATGAATCACTTGGTTCCGACTCGTGTATAGTGTAACCTTTGATTATTTCCGCACTTTTGCACTTATTTAAGAGATTATCTTAGTTATTGTAGTAGGCCCCTCTTTTGAAGGTGACGTTACCCTCAACCCAGTAGTTTGAGTCAGCAAGGATACAATCCTAAAGGATCGGATTATTGAAAGATAATTAATTAAGTTATTAATGCAAATTATGGTAGGCCCCTCTTTTGGAGGTGACGTTACCCTCGACTAAGTAGTCTGAGTCAGCAGGGATACAGTCCTAAATAGCCGGGTTATAGTATTAATAGTAGTTAACTTATGAGGGGATCAAAGAGTTTGGACCCCCGCCATTCAATATCGTTAATTATTGAAGGAGGTCCTACTAAATTTGACCCAGGTCCATTGCAGGACCTCTAAACGCTGAACAATGGCAGGACTCTTACCAAACGACCAGGTAGCCAAGATACCTCCATATAGACCGTGGAGATATGAATGGTGAAAATCTTTTATTTTATATAGACAGTAAAATAATGTCAAGACACTACGGACAAACGATAAGGAAGAATCACCTTCAACATAAGAAACTAGTTATTAAAGTCATTAATACAAAACCAAATAAAAAGTGCGAAAAGATTAGAAATAAAAAGTATTACACTAGACACTTGTCTTCACCAAGTGATGTAAGAGGCTTAGGCAAACATGGCCTTGATTGTCAAGAACTCTTACGATCAATCTTGGATCTCGAGACGACTCACACACTCTATGATGGACAATGGATGATGGTGGTGGATAATGGTGTTATGGTGGTGGTGGGTGGTGGGTGAAGTGTGAGAGAGGTGGTGTGCCAAGGGATGGTTTGAGCTTGAGCCAAGCACTCCTATTTATAGGCTGAACAGAAGCTCGGGCACGGCCCCGTGTCCAGTGGGTACGGCCCCGTGTCCACATCCTTCTCTTTCTTCATTTAATGCAGCTTGTCTTATTAGTTGACCACGCCCCCGTGTCCGCTGAGCACGACCCCGTGTGCAGAAGAATCTTTGTACTATGAAGATTTGCCTGGATTGTGCGAATCTTATAGTTGACCACGGCCCAGTGTCCGCTAAGCACGGCCCCGTGGTGGGCAATAGAAGCTTCTACCACTTTGTCTTTTCTGCTGACACTTGGGCACGCCCCCGTGCTGGCTGAGCACGGGGCGTGTTCAGTCTTCTGTCTTCTTGTTTTGCTTGGGAAGATGCTGTCGTGGTGTCGGTCATGTCACGTTTGTTCATTTTCTTGTATTTATGTTAGATTTTGATGTCTTTTTGCTTCTTTTGTTAATTTGATTTAATCCTGAAAATACAAAAGGAAGACAAAAGCACACTTTTTCCAACATTAGTACTAAAAAAGGGTTAGTTTTATGCCACAATTGATGTAATTTATATGTTACATTTTGCACGCATCAGAGATTCTTTTGGAGGAGGAAGAGGAAGATGGCTCGTCTGAAAACGTTATTACCAGACGAATACGGATTAACAGAGACCGCGAAGGTTTGTCATTAATAATTTTTATATATTTATATATTTCCTTGTATTTATATATTTTTTACAACAGGAGCGCACGAGAAATTGGTGAACGATTATTTTTCGGATGCACCCCTTTACAACGCCGACACTTTCAAACGAAGGTTCAATGAGTCGCCGTTTATTCACACGGATTGCTGATGATTTGGCGGGGCTAGACCCGTTTTTCACTCAACGACTTGACGCATGTAACCCTTCAACAGGATTTGGTAGAACATATATGGAACAACGTCGGGCGATTTGTGAGTATGATGAGAATGCATTTTGCTCTTTGTATGTACGTTTGCATTTTGCTCCATAACATGATTATTGAAGACGAAGGTCGGGCGATTTGTGAGTATGATGAGAATGCATCTTACGGGAATACTGTCCTGGTAGATCCGACGCAACAGGATTTAAACTCGTTCGCACTAACCAACGACTTGATGCATGTAAACCTTCAACAGGATTTGGTAGAACATATATGGAACAACGTAAACGTCGGGGACGGTGACGGAGACGAAGAGGAGTAGGTTTTATTTTTTATTTTTTAGGAAATGTAATTTTTTTTTTCGGAAATGTTTTTTTTTTCTTAGGAAATGTAATTTTTTTTTATGTTATGAAATGACTTTATTTATGTTGTATTTTTTAACTTTTATAAAGTTTTTATTAAGTTAATAAAAAAACAATTAGAAAATTATAATATATTGAGGTGGGGTAGCCCCATCCTCCACCCCCCTGAAAAGTGAAGGAGGCCCATCCTCCATGAGCCGGTGATGTGGCGCATACGTGGCGGCCCATCCTCATGGGGATGGGCCTCCCCATAGCTTCTAGTCTTATATATTTTTCCACTATCTTATCTGGTTGACTAGATACCAAAAGTTTCAGATAACATATTGGATTGTTCAGACAATGATACAAGAAAAATTTTTGGTAGGGGTGTTCAGAAAAAACCGTAAACCGAATCGTAACTGAATAAACTGATCCAAACAACGAATTCGTTTTTTTGTTTGGTTTCTAACTGAAACCGAATTGTGAATATGGTTTTTGGATCCACATTTTTTTATTTAAATTGGTTTATTCGGTTTATTTGGATAACCGAATAAACGGTTAATTTAATTAATTATTAAATAAAAATAATAACGTTTAACAAACTATATACAATTTATTAGTCTAAAATACTAAGTCTAATATCTAAGTATATGTATTCCCATGGTATGAAGATTATTTATATTTTGTGCCATTAGACTTGTTCACCATTTATAGTTTCTATAATCTATGTTTTGAAGTTTTAACTTTGTGGTTGTGTGTGCGATTATTTTATGGGTATGTTTGTTTTATTTTGCTATGCTTTTATTTATATATTGTTAGGTTTAAATTGTTGTTGATTTGATGTTCGGAAGTTAGAGCACAAAAATAAATATAAATTAGGAAAAAAAGTACTTAGGTAAAATTTGATTAAATTTGGTTTCTAACCGAGAGCAAACCGAATTGAATTTGGTTTACTTTGGTTTGGTTTGGGGTAAAAAAAAATTTAAAACCGAATAAACCAAATAAACCATAAACCAAGCCAATAAACACGCCTAAGTTTTGGCACCTATATAAAGATAACAAACAAACATACTAACTAGAATTTCACTCATATGACAAGGTCTGGACGGAAATGGTTTGATGTGAGCAAAACTTTACAGCCATCCCTTGACTCCCAAATATTTGTTACTTATTTCACTACATGTCATCCTTAATTTAATTGATTCACTTAAGTGATCGTGTGATTAATTGGAAAGTGGAGAAAAGTCAATATCATGTAATTTGTGTCATTCGTCAATCACGTTGGTTTCTATTTTTTAACGGCAAATTTCTTTTATTTATGTCGTCTTTAGTATTTGAATCCAAGAGTTCTCTCTTCTAAAATGTTTAAAGGCTTTGCCTTTCATAATGGATCACCACCTCATTGGTAAGTTGGTTTTTATTAACCTCCACTAATTGCAACTTATTTATTTCTTCATATTGTTGATGCACTTTGTGGATGCGGCTCGACTCGGTTCGCCCGCGTTATGGAATGAAGACCAAAGCCTTGTATCCTCCATCAAGGTTCGGATCAATCATGTTCATGTTGCATGTTCTAGATGCTGGTGATCTGTTGCTGCTGTTAGTTCATGTTCTACAAGTTAATCTGCATGATGCAGCCCCCAACGAAGAATGATCAATGTTCGTCGGCCAGTCATGATACCCACGAAGAATGCAGAGGACTCCCTTGGACGAAGACTCCACTGAACGAAGACTTCATGTCACGAAGACTGTATGTCATGAAGAATGAAGGTTCGTGGGATAAACATGTTTCGACAAACAATCCTTTGTGATTGATTGTTCACCACGGAGACTGAATCTTCGCGGTAATTTGAAGGTTCGTTGTCATAGTCCACGAAGACTCCTAGTCTTCGTGGGACTGGTGATTGTTCGTGGCCCAGTCCATTCTTCGTGGATGTGCTGATATGTTTTGTCTATTTAAACAACTTGTAACAACAGATAAGGCAGATACATAAGTGAGAATACATAGAGAGAACACAGTGAGTTTGAGAGCATTATCTTCTGTAATCTTTGTAAACAAACTCTACTGGTTATAATACATTTGAAGCTTTAAACGTTGTATCTTGTGTTGTGTTCGTGTTCTCTTGCTTGGTTTGTTCACCCACTTGGATTCCACACTTGCGGGTGTAATCGACAACAAGGATAGGTGTTCTAGATCCTCCTCTAGTGGACCTACAAGTGGTATGAGAGCCTTGGCTCTCATCCTTGTTAAAACCGAGCCGTGTGTCGAGTTTTCAAAGTTTGTGTCTTGAAAGTGTTATGGGTTAAATCTTTGAAAATCATGTTATTTTGCTGTTAGTTCATATAAAAACCTTGTTAAATCTCATGTGTACGTGATGGGATATGGTTTTTAGTGAAGTTTCGTGCAAAATTTGAGTTCGGAAATTATTCCGGTGAACATTTTGGTCGGAAAACTCCTAGATTTCATATGTGTTCTTCATATTATCTGGGTTTTGGGTTGTAAAATTGTTTTATTGAAAATCTTAAATTATTGTTTATTTGACAAAAAGTTGGTAAGCAAATGATGGTCCTTTGACAATTCAGCCGAAAGTATGGCTGGTTGACATATTTGGTTTACCTACTTTGATTAAATATTTGTTTTCTCACCAACTAAAGTTTAAAATTCTTTGAATGTTCGTGAACTACAATCTTCGTGGACGAAGATTCATTTAATCTTTGTGGACGAAGATTCACCAAGTGTTCGTGACCTTGAATCTTCGTGAACATTAATCTTCTTGAGACGAAGATTCCTTAAGTCTTCGTGAGGAACTTGTACTCTTCGTAGACTTGAGTCTTCATGGTCTCATTGTTTCAATTTTCACAGAAGACTTGCATTTCCACCAAAACTTGTTTAATTTGGTTTTTCAAGCGTTTGTAATTAAAGTTCAACCAAATATGACTTTCGACTGGTGTGGTTGGAAACCGGATCCCAATGCAGATATGTATACGAGTAAAGGTTCAGGTCCAGTCCCTTCATGGGCTCAGACTCCCAGGTCTTCGTCATCAGCACAATCAAGTTCGATTACCGCAAATCAGTGGGCCTTTGTTACAAACCAAAACCAAAGTATTCAAAATCTTCTTTTGAGCAAACATGAAACCGGTAGTAACAACCGCCCATCAAAGCTCATGCATTTGAATGATTACCCCGCTTGGGAAGAGAGATTTCATACGTATGCTCTTGGGCAAAACACGGAGTGGTGGTTGTCTTTTACCAAGGAATTCGATCAAGCACTTGAAGAAGCCGGTTCCAATGCTGCGACATTTGCGGATCTTTCTGTCAATGATAAAAAGGTATATGATTTAGAAAAGAAAACATTTTCAATTCTAACTCAAGCCTTGAACAAAGATATTTAACATCAGTTTGTGGGATTCAAAACGACAAAAGGTTTATGGGATGCATTAAAGGCGAGAGGTCAAGGAAATGCATCGTCACGCAAACTGAGACATGATCTGCTCAAAAGGAGTTTGACGGCTTCATGTGTATGGAAAGGGAGTCATTGGGAGATATGTCAAGTCGATTTTATCATTTGCTGAGTGAGATGGGTAATTTTAAGGTCGTGGCAACTCCGGAATGGTTTCTTGGAGATTCTCACAAAGTTTGCCGACGCATTGCCAGCTGAATGGAATGGTTTCTTGGAGATTCTGAAATATAATGGCACGCTAGCTACAACCAACATCCATGATTTCATTCAACTCTTGGAGAACAAAAATCAAGATGAAATCAGGAAGGCAAAAAGAGTGCCGGTACCACAAAATCCCGAGATGTATTATGGAAATTATGGAGGTACCAGTACGATTGCAAGACCTACTCAACATGCTCAGCTACAAACGGCATTCGTTTCGAGCACCGATATGTATGGAACACCTCAACCAGCTGCCTTAGAGCAAAGCTATCAGTCTACTGGAGTACCATCATTTCTTGATCCAAACTACAAAGGTCAACAACAAGCCTATTATGGAAACACTTCATCAACAGTCAATGCTGGTCAGTCAACTAATCCAAACACAGTTCGGCTAGATACTTCAAGTTTCTCGAAAGTAAGTGTCGAGGTGGCAAAGGAACATATGGAGCTTCTAAACACTTTGGTGAGCGCGTACTGTGGGTTGGTTACAGGGTAAATTGGGAACATCAATTTGACTCAGGAAGATTATCAGCAAACAGATAAGGATGAAATGGATTTGATGGATGTCAAGTGGGCATTTGCTAGTCCTGTGAGACGAGCAAAAGACTTCATGGAAAGAACTGGTAGAACCAGCATGGAAAGCAAGAAAGATACCAAGTATGGGTTCGATAAGCAGGCAGTCAAATGTTTTAATTGTGGCGAATGGGGTCATTTCAAAAGGGAATGCACGAAGCCAGCTCAGCATGGGAACCAGAATCCGTTCAGAAATCAATGCAACCAATTGAACCAGAATTAAAACAGGAATAATGAACGTGCCTTGATGCCTGCAAACAATTCTCATCAAGCAGGTCCATCAAACAACAACCGAGCTCTTGTGGTACAAGTTGATGAAGGTTGTGACTGGTCGATTCAACTGGGTAGCGGTGATCAAGGTGGAACAGCTTGTTTTGCTGAAGTTGTCAAAGATCTAAAACAAGCGTGTGGTGGCGAATCTTCTGATGAAGACAGTTCTGGTTATAGTGGAAGCTCGGATGAGGAAACCTCAAGTTCAGGTGAAGATGGGGCGGATGAAGTGTCACATGAGTCCATTGATGCAGATGTTGAGGAGCTTTTGAGTGAAGCTAAAGCAGGGAATGATCGAAGATCAATTCTGGTGGATCAAGCTACTTATTCTTCTTCTTCTCTTCATTCAGCCTTCATGGCTAATGTCGGCAGCTCGTCAAGTCATGTACGTGTTGATGAATCTAAATCTAATAATGTGATAATTGCGTTGATTTAGATGCTAGATTGTCTGATTTAGGTGCTAGATTGTCTGATTTAGGTACTAGATTGTTTGACTTGCAAAGCAAATATGATGATTTGCAACGCAAGTATGACGTGACATTTATCCACAATCAAAGTTTGATCGTGGATCTTGCGAAATGCACAAAGGCCAACTTGTTCCATAAAAATCATGAAAAAGAATTTAAGAAAGTAATTGACACATTAAGGGAAGATAAAACCGAGCTAGTAAAAACAGTTTCAAGAAAACAAACTGCTATAAATAATTGCATCACTAGGCTCGAGGAAGCACAAAAGGAGTTGGCCTGCGTCAAGTGTGAAAATGAGGCGATCCAGCTTAGGTTAGAAAGTTACTCAAACTCTAGGTATGTGCTGGATCACGTCATTGACATACAGAAAAAGAAGAATGATGTCACGTGCATTGGCTATAAGAAGTGTCCTCCATCTGTTAGACACAATTATACCGCAATGCCTGATGGGGAGGATAAACCCCAATTTAAGCCATATGTTCCCATAGATGTTGAGGAGTTCGCAGCTGGACTTGGTTACAAAAAGGAAGTATCATTAGACTCGGATGTATCAGCAGATACGAAAGTATCAACTGCTGAACAAAATCAGGATCCTCCAGTCATTGTTGAGGATGCTGATTCTGCAGATGATGAATCCGATGATGCTAACTCTGCACAGTCTGATGCGGTTATCAAAGAAGAGGACATACCTCTCGAGAATCACATTCTATGTGATCCTCCCGTAAAACCTGCTAAGACTGTTCAGGTCGAGTCCACTTATACACAAGAGTCTGAGAGTGTGAATTTGTTGTACACTCTAGTTGGTGATGATAAAGTTTATTCAAACAAAGATTTTCCGGTTAAAAATGTAAATCAATCCTTAACCAGCAAAGTTTTTGAAGATTCGACAAGTAAGTTTTTGGGAGAGTCGAGCTCACGAGTTGTGGTAACATAATGTCCTCCGATTTCAAGAGCTGAAATTCGAAAACAATATGGCAATCAGAAATTACCAACAGAGAAAATTCAGCAAAATCACACTAAACGAAAAAAAAAAAAATCGACAACTCAAGGTCGAAAGGAACAAAACCAGAGAAAGAACAAAAGGGTGAACTTTGTGAAGTCAAAGGGAACGGATAAAATTGAAACATTTGAAAACAAATCTAACATTGATTATGTTAAGCAAGTTAAAATTTTGAAAAGAAATGATCAAAATAACTCAGGACCAAGTACCTCGAAATCACAAAGTTCATCAACGAGACATCAACATGATACATCGGGGTTTGTTGAACGAAGATCATGTTTTGAGTGTGGTGAATTTGGATATATCATTCGAAATTGTCCGTATCTTCATAAGTTAAAAGCTAAAGTTGATGTTCCCCGTGAGCAAAATTACCAAAAGCTATATGTTTCTCCAAAACAAGATCCCCGTCTTGTGAAAGAAAGGGAGAAGAAACAGAAACGCAAGCAAATCACGGTAATTGAAAAGGCTCTTAAAACTGATGTGGTTCAAAAACAACCTGTTTCAGTCAAACCAGAAATTTCAAAAACTTCAAACAATTACGAAGTTAAAATTTCAAACAATCAAACTGGTAAAACTCGACAGACTTGGAAACCTAAATTGGTTACAAACTCAGGGGGAGTATCACCATTTCCATATCATAGCGAAGTTGAAATAACTTTTGTCGATGAAAATGGATGACCCAAGTCCACGAAGGCTTGGGTCCCCATCTCCAACTGAAAATTTGAGTACATGTGCAGGGTGTTCCAGGAGGAACTATCAGTAGTCTTTGGATTGTTGATAGTGGGGCATCCAAGCACATGACCGGCGACAAGAGACTTCTCTATGACGTCAAATCTATTAGAGGAGCTTATGTTGCTTTTGCTGGAGTTAAAGGCGGATATATTATTGGTGAAGGAATGGTTTCCAACGGGGTTGTCAGTTTTGACAAGATCAACTTTGTGCAACAACTTGATCACAATCTTCTAAGTGTTTCTCAAATTTGTGATAAGAAGTTTTCGGTGCACTTTGATGCTAATGGATGTTATGTGCTGAAGCCCAGTTTCAAGATCCCCAAAGATTGGATTCTCTTATCAGCACCAAGGATTAATGATCTATATGTCCGTGATATGAGCCAAGCCATTACAACGCCTGCTCAAGTAACATGTTTTGTTTCCAAAGCCACGAAAAAGGAAACAATCTCTTGGCACAGGCGGATGGGACCTACGGAAAATGAATCATCTGGTGAAGAATGAGTTAGTAAATGGTGTTCCCGTCAAAAAATTTCACTTGCAAGACGTCTGTGTTTCGTGCCAGAAACGAAAACAAAGTAAGAAATCGCACCCGATCAAGAAGATCAACACCGTTGCAGTGCCGCTTGAACGCATGCACATGGATTTATTCGGTCCTGCCAATCGCAAAAGTATCAGCAATGACTCGTACTGCTTCTTGGTGACAGATGATTATTCAAGATTTTCTTGGGTGGCGTTTATGGCACACAAGAGTGAAACTTTTGAAATTATCAAAAAACTTGATCACAACGATTGAGAATTTGTATACTTTGAAGGTAAGACGCATACGCCGCGACAATGGAACCGAGTTTAAGAATCATGCAATGGAGGAGTTCTGTAGATCCAAAGGTATTCTTCACGAATTCAGTGCTAGATACACTCCTCAACAAAATGGCGTAACTGAGAGTAAGAATAAAACATTGATCGAAACTGCAAGGACTATGTTGGTAGAGTCACAGTTGCCCATTCCCTTCTGGAATGCAGCTGTGGCCTCTGCATGCTACACGTTGAACCGAGTCCTTACAGTAAAAAGACACAACAAGACCTGCTTTGAGCTTCTTCACAAACGGAAACCAGACTTACAATTTCTTGAACCGTTTGGGGATCCTTGCACTATGATCGATCCTGATGGAAAGTTTGAGGCAAAAGCAATTGAGGGATACTTTCTTGGGTATGCCACCCCGAATTTAAGAGTTTGGAATCTCGAAACAAAAAGGATCGAGGAATGGTCTGAATTCAGAGTACAAAGGCACATCTTGCCAGTCAGATGTCCAGGTCAGCCATGGATGTTTGAGTACTATGACTTTTTCAATTCGATCAATATTGAAGAAGAAGTAGTAGATGTTGCGGCACAGATGTTTTTCGAGAGTGACAATGCAACAGATTCACCGTTGGTTCTTCCAATTATTTTCAACTATCCAGAGTCATTATCCGTTAACAATAATGCTCTCGAGAATGAGGATTTCACTATGCTACTGAACTGAATGAATCTTCAGAGGATGATTTATTTCTCGATGCATACCAAGAAGCTCCTACAACAGTTGTGCATGGTATGTCACACCCCAACCGATGGCGGAATCATCGGGGCGCGGCACTAGGCGAATCAGATTGCTCAAGAGAATCCATAACAACTATATTGCGATAATATTTAATACATTCGTTATCCCATACTAACAAATAATACAATCACATAAGTTATCACAGATTTCTTGTCCTCTCGAACAACACAATTCCGACAACCTATATTTTAGTTGAGTTTCTAGACCTCCTAGCTTGATTTGAGAGAGTCTGCGATCTAACCTGCAATATACGTTAAAATATTTGTCAATACAAAAGTATTGGCGAGTATACAGGTTTGATAGGTATAGCATAATAGATTAAAACGTGTAGCGAATTTCCATATGCATAAACGTAACACATGACATATATACTCACAAAGCTGATACTACCAACTAAGTCCTCGATGCTCGAATATGCGATGGCAAACTAGACCCCGTCGGGCGCAATAGTACTATACTAGTCTTGGTGGGACGTCGCGAGTATAAGCCCTAGCACATATGCAACTAGCATCACGTATATCTATGCATAACAGTTATTCATAAGTGATAATTCGATTGATTGAATAATTCGTTTGATAAGTTCGATTTGTTAGAAACGTATGTTACACCCAAAGTACGATTTAAAAAGGGTTCAAGTATACTCACAATGCGTATTTGGTTTGGATTGGCGGGATTATGTCCGAGAATACCCTGGTTATAGACTCATCACCTGAGTGTTAGGGTGGCGCGTTAAATAATAACAGAATACACGAAAGCGAATGAAAATTAGATTGAGGGCTGGCCCGTTCGGATGGGCTGTCCGATCGGATGGGCTTGTCCGATCGGATGGGTTGTCCGATCGACTGGGCTGGCCGATCGGTTAGCCTGTTCGATCGACTGGGTTGTCCGATCGACTAGCCAGTCCGATTGACTGGGCTGGCAGATCGGCTGGCCCGTCCAGCTGTTTTCGACAAAGATTTGGAGATTTTTCGATGGTTTTGATCGAGACGGTGTTCCTTCATGCTAAACAACTGAAATTCCATCAAGTCTGACCCGTTCTAACGACCGGGAACCACCCCGTTCCATCAGATCTGGCCGTTCTTGATGGCTTTTCCTATGTTTAACCCGAAATCACACACACTTTGGCTAGGTAACTTAGATTTTTGGTTCGATTTATTATAAAACAGGTGAAATTACTTAGATCCGAGCTGTTCAAGGTAAGAATGAGGTCACACTTTGAAGTTCATGTGAACTTATGATGACATCATCTTCAAGACACCTCAAATCCTTAGGAATCACACAACTTCTTGATTAGAAAACATAGATTTAGACTTGATTTATGTAAAAACGTATGGAAATCACTCAGATCTGAGTCATTCTTGCCTGGGATGACATCACCCTAGAATGCCCAAAATCCAGAGATTTCACGGTTGAAAGTGAAGATTTAAAAGGTAGAGATGTGTAGAATTGAATATAAGTCATAGAAGTACGAGATTTGGGTTAGAAACTTACCAGAATCGCGAGGAATCGAGAGGAAAGTGGGTTGGAACGTCTGGTCGCACGAGGGCAGTCATATTAAGTGTTCTTGATGTGACTGAGGGGTATTTATAGGCAAATGAGGGGAAAAGAGGTGAAAAGTGTGTTGGATCGGATGGCCCGTTCGATCGGCCGGCCTATCCGTTCGATCGGTTGGCATGCCTGTCCGATCGGTTGACATGTCTGTCCGATCGGCTGACATGTCTGTCCGATCGGCTGACATGTCTGTCCGAGCGGCTGACATGTCTGTCCGATCGGCTGGCATGTCTTGTTCGATCGGTTGGCATGTCCTGTCCGATCGGTTGGACATGACTTGTCCGATTGGTTGTGTCTCAGCATTAGGATCATGTGCGTTGCGCGTTGCGATGATGTTGTTACTCTGTTTCGTATAGATAGGTAAGCATTTATTATAATTAATCGCAAAAGGTCGTATATACGTGTCCATATTCCAAAGTTTCGATATAACATTCGGTTGTCGTTTCGAGTGTGCGAGTATTAGCGACGTTTCACGGCCATCAAGGAGGGTAGTATAGGTCCTATCTCGATGTCACCGTGAACATTATTGTGTTTCATGCCACAAAGACTGACGGGGTACCACTCACTCGTATTGTCATCATCGTCACGACGACTGGAGCTGTAGCACTCACCCGAGAGTCTTCGTTAGCGTTAATTGTCTGTGTTTCGACACATCACGGCCACCGAGGAGGGTAGAATAGGTCCTCACTCAGTGTCATCATGAGTGTTAGTGCTTGTGATGTGATATAGTATAGCGATATTGTATTTCAAAAATATGCGATTATCCTTCGAGTAGCGATGTATGCGATTTAGTTACATTATGATTCGAATCTCTGGTGCTAGGCGTAACGAGTATATCGAGTAGTAACAACGCACAAAAGTGCGGGTTGTTACAGTCTCCCCTACTTTAGGAAATTTCATCCCGAAATTAATCCAATGGGTAGGCTTTTGAGAGTTGATCCTGGATAAGTAGTGATATAGCGAGCGATTTGACCGAGAGTTAACAAGCGAGGGCGTTTCGAATAAGACAGATCGATTGCGATAGCGGGAAGGCGACGTAAAAGACAAAAGTAATATCCCACGAGTTGGCGTTCCAAAGTACCTCATGTCTCGAAGAATTTGTTAGTTCAATGCGATTGAAATATTTTTTTATTAGAACTCGAAAGGTTCTTCATGACTGAGTCGATTGTTAACTAACGTTACAAGAAGCATTCGTTTTTTTGATGTCCAAAAGGAAATTTTGGATGGAAATCTCGAAAAATTCCCTTTTAACGTTTGGCCAACCGAGTCGATGTTAACCAATGTTGCAAGGAGTTGAGGTTTTACACATCTTAAGGAATTCGAAGATGAAAACTGCGATTACGAAAACTCTCCTACGATATGGGTTCAGCTGAACTCGATGTTGAACTCACGTCTCAAGAAAGTCTTGTTTTTGATATTGAAAAAGGTTTTAAGGAAAAATTAGACTCATGAAAGCTCCCCTTGGGCATGGAGTTAAGCTGATTCGATGTTACCTCCACATCGTGAGGAATTTCACTTGTCCCATGGTTTTTTTAATAAAAGTTTTAATAAAAATCAGTTTTAACCGTTTGAAAAGACAATTTAGCATCGAGCCCCACTTGGCACCTTCCCACGGAAGTTTGTTAATATGATTAAAACATTTATATATAGGAAGTACCAGCGGCGTATCCACCATGTTTCTCCCATATTACTTCCGTTTCGTGAGGCGGTGTCATGTGTGCCGATACGACACGGATAGAATTGCGCTCACTCGGTCCAGACCGAGTATAAGATAGAATCGAATAGGTTAAACTGGCGAGTTGAGTTGCGAACGTAGCTACAACAGCGTGGGCGAGTAGCCTGATGACACGAAACGCTTGTGTGTCGTGTCTGGATAGGCGTCGAGCGGTAGACGATAAGCGATTAGCGCGATGTCGATTAGATTCCATGTTGAACCCACACGGCACGTTTCCACGAGAGCTTGCTAACATGGCGAAACACCACGTTTAACCAGGTTAGTTTTGCCTCGTGAAGCGGTGTCATGTGTACCAACACCACATAGACTACAATGAACACCAAACGAGCGAATAAGAGGTACGCGATACGCATATAAGCGGTAGACTGTACACGATAAGCGATAAGCGATTAAGTGATTAAGAGAATAACACAACACCAACCATGACGGCGATGATAAGCGAATTACGATAAGCGGCAGTGGTTGCGTTGTAAGCGATGGGGGTATGCGCGATTTATGCGGTTCGATTTGATTGATTACACCATAGAGTTTAACTAACATCAGGCACCACATGGCCCTTTTCCTCGAAAGCCCGCTGATATAACTAAAACACCTTGCCTTAATCATATGAGCTTCATCTCGTGAAGCGAGGTCATGTGTGCTAACTTGACACAAACATCACAGATAACGGTAGGCAACAGTGATAGATTGATTCACAGCAAGCGATATAGATTCACATAATAAGCGATGGAGGTTCTCATAATAAGCGATAGAGATTGCGAGATACACATGATAAGTGATTACGATTAGCCGAGTTTTGTTTCAAATAAGCTTAACGTTACGTTGCGACGCATCACGGTGATCGAGGAGGGTAGAATAGGTCCTCACTCAGACAACATCGTGAGCGTTAATGTGCTTGATGAGATTGGTTGCTATAGACTTACGACCGGTCTTGCGTTGATGCAATTGTCCTGCGAGCTAGACTCTCCAGAGTCCATCGATGAGGCGATTGCATTGCGTTTTGCAGACTTACGAGCGATGATACGGTTTGTTACGCCTTGCGATTGAGTGTAGTGTGTTGAAAATAATCACAATAGTATAATAGGTCTAATAACGTTCGACTCCACATGGCACTCTCTGCACGAAACTTCGGTAGTATGGTAAAGCACACCTTGCTTTACCCCTATTACTTAAATCTCGTGTTTCGGTGTCATACTTTGTTGAAACGCTTATGGCACCTTAGAATTTACTACGATCTCCGTGCACTGTCCCAAATAATCCCGTGTGCACCCGTGATTAGTTGTTCCTTGCACGTTTATCGTACCTCGTTCTAAGAGTGTAGTGAGGGTAAAACACATTATTTCGTGATATAGTTTATAGTAGGTGTGTGAATCTAGTCTAAGTGCGACGACTAGAGAGTGCAAGAGAACACGAGAGCGAGAGTTAGCGTTACACATAGAGGCAACATCGAGTAATAGAGTAGGTTCAAAACTTAGAAATTAACGTCGAAGATCGTATCGTTACAACTTTATCCTACGCTTGCTAGATGTCTGGTGTTGAAGACTTTTGCTGGAGCTGTTGTTGTACTCAGGTTCGTGGTTCGATGCGGCAGTTACGGGTGAAGTGACCGTAACGGTTGCAGTTACTGCAGTAGCGACAGTCAGCCTCAACTTGGTGATGATAGGTGCATGAGTAGCACTGAGGATGAGCTCCGGTGTAGGCTCGTTTTGGAAACATCGGAACTGCTCGGAGAGGTTTCGGTTGCAGCAGTTCGGTTGTTGATGAGCTCGGGCTTGAAGTCTTTCGTTTGCGGCTGGGTTTGTCAGCGTCTTGCGAAGAGGTGTCATTGTTGGAGGATTCGTCTGAGGACTCACTTGCAGAATCCTTGGCCGAGTTGTCGGGAGATCCGTCGGCAGATTTGTCAGAAGAACCGTTAGCAGATTCGCCAGATGAATCGTTAGCTGATTCGTTAGAAGAATCGTCAACAGATTCATCAGGAGAATCGTTAGCAGATTCGTCAGGAGAATCGTTAGCAGATTCGTCAGAAGAATCGTTGACAAGATCGTCTGAAGGATTAATGGTGATTGCTTGATAAGCTTGCTTGACAGGATTCTTTGAGAAGAACCCTTCCATGGGTCGTTTGTTGTTGATTTCTGCGGCTAAGCGGTAGGTCTCTTCGATGGTAACAGGTCTTGCAGCTTCGACAAAATCACCCACACACTCAGGCAAGCCACGAATGTACTTCGCGATGGCTTTCTCTAGAGTGTTGACTTGACTTGGGCAGATTATGCCAAGCTGTTTGAACCTTGCGGTGTAGCCAGTGTTGTCACTTTCGAATTGCTTGATTTTCCAGAATTCGTCTTCCAGCTTCTGAACTTCGTGAGGAGGACAGTACTCTTTCTTCATGAGCTCTTTCAGCTCATTCCAGGAGAGAGCGTAAGCTGAAGAGATTCCACGTTTGTTACGTTCGGCGGTCCACCAGTCGAGTGCTCATGATTGAAATACTCCAGTAGCGCAAGTAGTACGGAAACTATCGGGACACCCACTTTGACGAAGGGTAGCTCTGATACCAATTTGTCACACCCCAACCGATGGCGGAATCATCGGGGCGCGACACTAGGCGAATCAGATTGCTCAAGAGAATCCATAACAACTATATTGCGATAATATTTAATACATTCGTTGTCCCGTACTAACAAATAATACAATCACATAAGTTATCACAGATTTCTTGTCCTCTCGAACAATACAATTCCGACAACCTAGATTTTAGTTGAGTTTCTAGACCTCTTAGCTTGATTTGATAGAGTCTGCGATCTAACCTGCAACATACGTTAAAATATTTGTCAATACAAACGTAACACACGACATATATACTCACAAAGCTGATACTACCAACTAAGTCCTCGATGCTCGAATATGCGATGGCAAACTAGACCCCGTCGGGCGCAATAGTACTATACTAGTCTTGGTGGGACGTCGAGAGTATAAGCCCTAGCACATATGCAACTAGCATCACGTATATCTATGCATAACAGTTATTCACAAGTGATAATTCGATTGATTGAATAATTCGTTTGATAAGTTCGATTTGTTAGAAACGTATGTTACACCCAAAGTACGATTTAAAAAGGGTTCAAGTATACTCACAATGCGTATTTCGTTTGGATTGGCGGGATTATGTCCGAGAATACCCTGGTTATAGACTCATCACCTGAGTGTTTTGGTAGCGCGTTAAATAATAACAGAATACACGAAAGCGAATGAAAATTAGATTGAGGGCTGGCCCGTTCGGATGGGCTTTCCGATCGGATGGGCTTGTCCGATCGGATGGGTTGTCCGATCGACTGGGCTGGCCGATCGTTTAACCTGTTCGATCGACTGGGCTGTCCGATCGACTAGCCTGTCCGATCGACTGGGCTGACCGATCGGCTGGCCAGTCCAGCTTTTTTCGATAAAGATTTGGAGATTTTTCGATGGTTTTGATCGAGACGGTGTTCCTTCATGCTAAACAACTGAAATTCCATCAAGTCTGACCCGTTCTAACGGCCGGGAACCACTCCGTTCCATCAGATCTGGCCGTTCTTGATGGCTTTTCCCATGTTTAACTCGAAATCACACACACTTTGGCTAGGTAACTTTGATTTTTGGTGCGATTTATTATAAAACAGGTGAAATTACTTAGATCCGAGCTGTTCAGGGTAAGAATGAGGTCAAACTTTCAAGTTCATGTGAACTTATGATGACATCATCTTCAAGACACCTCAAATCCTTAGGAATCACACAACTTCTTGATTAGAAAACATAGATTTAGACTTGATTTATGTAAAAACGTATGGAAATCACTCAGATCTGAGTCGTTCTTGCCTGGGACGACATCACCCTTGAAGTTCATAAGAACTTTATGGTGATATCACCCTAGAATGCCCAAAATCCAGAGATTTCACGGTTGAAAGTGAAGATTTAAAAGGCAGAGAGGTGTAGAATTGAATATAAGTCATAGAAGTACGAGATTTGGGTTAGAAACTTACCAGAATCGTGAGGAATCGAGAGGAAAGTGGGTTGGAACGTCTGGTCGCACGAGGGCAGTCACATCAAGTGTTCTTGATGTGACTGAGGGGTATTTATAGGCAAATGAGGGGAAAAGAGGTGAAAAGTGTGTTGGATCGGATGGCCCGTTCGATCGGCCGGCCTATCCGTTCGATCGGTTGGCATGCCTGTCCGATCGGCTGGCATGTCTGTCCGATCGGTTGACATGTCTGTCCGATCGGCTGACATGTCTGTCCGATCGGCTGACATGTGTGTCCGATCGGTTGGCATGTCTTGTTCGATCGGTTGGCATGTCCTGTCCGATCGGTTGGACATGACTTGTCCGATTGGTTGTGTCTCAGCATTAGGATCATGTGCGTTGCGTGTTGCGATGATGTTGTTACTCTGTTTCGTATAGATAGGTAAGCATTTATTATAATTAATCGCAAAAGGTCGTATATACGTGTCCATATTCCAAAGTTTCGATATAACATTCGGTTGTCGTTTCGAGTGTGCGAGTATTAGCGACGTTTCACGGCCATCAAGGAGGGTAGTATAGGTCCTATCTCGATGTCCTCATGAACATTATTGTGTTTCATGCCACAAAGACTGACGGGGTACCACTCACTCGTATTGTCATCATCGTCACGACGACTGAAGCTGTAGCACTCACCCGAGAGTCTTCGTTAGCGTTAATTGTCTGCGTTTCGACACATCACAGCCACCGAGGAGGGTAGAATAGGTCCTCACTCAGTGTCATCGTGAGTGTTAGTGCTTGGGATGTGATATAGTATAACGATATTGTATTTCGAAAATATGCGATTATCCTTCGAGTAGCGATGTATGCGATTTAGTTACATTATGATCCGAATCTCTGGTGCTAGGCGTAACGAGTATATCAAGTAGTAACAACGCACAAAAGTGCGGGTTGTTACATGGTACTTCTGAGGCTACGCCCCCTGAGGACTGCCCTAAAATAGCTGAAGCTACTACATCATCCTCTTCGCCAGTTTAGGGTATTGATTTGTTTGTTGATCTCAACTTCAACAATCTGGGTATAAATGTTCCAGTTCCAAATAATCCAGAGACAAGAATCCATAATACCCATCCTCACCAAAACATCATTGGTAATGTTCATTGTGGCGTGCAGACGAGGAATCGGTTGAGAAAAAACAACAATGCTGGCTTGTATGCAGCGATCAGAGAATCGGGTTTGCAGAATGATTGGTCCTTCGCCTGTTATGTTTCGCAAGAAGAACCAAAGTCTTGGAAAGAAGCGTTAAAGGATAATTCTTGGGTGGAAGCTATGCAGGAGGAACTGCAACAATTCCAGAAGTTAGGTGTCTGGAAACTGGTTGAGAAGCCAGATAACTACAAGAAGATTGGCACCCGTTGGGTTTTCAAATGCAAGAAAGATGACCGTGGAGTAGTTGTCCGAAAGAAGGCAAGATTAGTTATGCACCGGTTGCACGTCTTGAAGCTATTCGAATTTTTGTAGCTTATGCTTCCTTCAGAGGATTCAAGGTTTACCAAATGGACATGAAAAGTGCATTTTTACATGGTGTGGTTGAAGAAGAGGTGTATGTCGAACAGCCTCCGGGTTTTGAAGATTCTATTCATCCTGATTGGGTTTGGTTGCTCAACAAAGCTCTCTATGGATTACATCAAGCACCGAGAGCTTGGTACGCAACCTTATCTAACTATTTGCTGGAGAATGGTTTTCGCCGGGGTCTTATCCATTGCATGCTTTTCATCAAAGAAAAAGATGAAGATCTTCTATTGGTTCAGGTATACGTAGATGATATTATTTTTGGTTCCACTAATGATGTTATGTGTAGGGATTTCGAGCGTGTTATGCAGGAGAAATTCAAGATGAGCGCCATGGGGGAAATGAATTTCTTTTTGGGCCTACAAGTTCAACAAACGGAGTCTGGGATATTCATCCATCAGACTAAATATGGCGGTGACATCTTGAGCCGGTTCCAGATGTCCAAAGCGACGCCCATTGGTACCCCACTTCCGCAGAAACACGGGATTACTCCGGACTTGAAGGGTGAAAGCGTTAACTCTTCATTCTATCGCGCAATGATAGGATCTCTTATGTATCTCACAGCCTCGAGTCCCGACATAATGTATCCTACATGCTTGCTCGCTCGCTATCAAGCCAACCCGAAGGCCTCTCATCTAGCAGCTGTAAAAAGGATTTTTCGCTATTTGAAGGGTTGCCCGGACACCGGTCTCTGGTACCCTAGGGATGATAGCTTCAACTTGATCGCGTTCAGCGATTCTGACTTTGGTGGCTGCAAAATCAACGGTAAATCCACAATGGCTGGATGTCAGTTTTTAGGAAATCACCTAGTCACATGGCAGTGCAAGAAGCAGACTTGTGTCGCTACATCAACTTGTGAAGCTGAATACATTGCTGCCTCAAGTTGTTGCTCCCAAGTCCTTTGGGTACAACAACAAATGCACGACTACGGTTTTGAATTCCTATCTACTCCTATTTTCGTTGATAATTATGCAGCCTTACAGATCACTAGAAATCTTGTGCAGCATTCAAAGACCAAACACATCAAGATCAAATATCACTTCATACGTGATTGTTTTGATAAAAGACTAATCGATGTTGTTAAGGTCCACACTGATGACCAACGTGCCGACCTTTTTACCAAAGCATTTGACAAATCATGATTTGACTATTTACTAATAGTAAACCGCATTAAGGTCAAGCCAGAGTAAAACCAACATCGGAAAATCATTTTTGTAAATATTTTTTTTTTATGTTTTCTTAATTTCTCGTAATTTTTGCATTTTAGGGGGAGTAATTTCAATTTCAAAAAATACAAAAAACATTGAAAAATTTAAAAAATACAAAAACATCAAGAAATTTCAAAAACACAAAAACAATAGAAAAACAAAAATGAGTTTCCTGGCGAACAAAAGAGAAAATGATAGTACATCACTGGTCTGTCGAAACATCTTTAAAACCTAAAATGAAAAACGATAAGCAGCTCTATATAAGATGTATCGGTAGGCTCACAATCATTTTAAAGTGTGCAGGGTGATATAAACCTAAATCGACTAAAGACTGTGTGGGCGCTCATTGGCATATGGTCTTGGTACCGAAATTTCGTTTGATAGATTGCCGAGGTTCTGAGATATGTGGTCTTTATGCTGTTTATCATCTGGGTATCATGGTTGTTTCTTTTACTGAAAACAACGGAGACGCAAGTCTAGATCTTCCATGATACCATACATACGTGTAAATATCATACAAACATGTATATAATACATGATGCATACGACCTCAATAAGTGATAAACAATCACATGTCCCAATCAATAAGTGATAATATATCACAGTTTATCCGGGAGTCAAGTTCGTTTCTTTGTCGGTACGATGGTACTAACCTGTTCACGGACTTGCTCTTGTGCCCTGCATGCATTGAATATCAAGTTCCTCATCAATAAGTGATTTAATCACATAGGGCTTGTATTCACCCAAAAAAATAATAATAAGTGAGTATCTCACATCATATACATTGAAAATAGATGATAAATGGTATACTCACTAGTAAGATGAACTCTCGTGCATACCTTGATACGGGAATGTGTCGTGTGTGGATGTACATCGGTCGGTAAGTATAAATCATACCTTAACGAATCCCCTAACCGCGAGTACATCTGATTAGTTGAACTTATGTGGACAACAATACCGATACGTTATAGGATGCTTATCTAAATATTAACTAATTAAACAACAAGAACGTTTTGGCGTGACCGTACACTGATATGATTCTCTTACCCTCGAAACTCGCAAAAAGAATGTCTATAAATATTTATTTAATTCTTTCGGTTTCTGCATCCTTGTATATATTTATTTACTGTTTTCTGTCTTTACATTTGAAATATTCAAAAATAGCAAAAAGATTTTAGGTGTGTTTTAATATAAACTTTATAAAAGCCAAAAAGATTTTGTATTTGTTTTATTTTCGACTGCCCGATGTTGGATCTCGAGTCTCTACTACCTGAAACCTGTTCGAAACCTAAAAACAATTGCATGTTCATAAACGGTCAAAGTTAACAAGTTTTGAAAGTTAAAGTCTAAAACTGTTCAAATTTTACAAACTGTTGTTGGTCGGTAATTAATTGAGAGTTGGTCACTTGTGTGTCTTTAGATTATATTCCAAGCGGTTGTTCTCATTACGCGTTTAGCTTTCTTGTTTGTGCAGATGCGACATTCGAACCGGCTAAAGGAGAAGAGAACGTGTTAAATGACGAACTTTGGAATGAAGACACGGCATTGATGCAATCAAAGTATCAAGATGATCGAGTTGTAGCTGACCTCTATCGACACCACAAGGATCTAAAGATTTAAAGATCAACGTCTCTCGAGCAACGTTCAAGGGGGAGTTTGCTGATAGACCTCCTGACAGTGAAAAGTGAAGAACTTTAAAGATCCAACAAAAATATGAAGACAAACCATCACGAGCAGCATCCAAGGGGGAGTTTGTTGATGCACTTTGTGGATGCGGCTCGACTCGGCTCACCCGCATTACGGAATGAAGACCGAAGCCTGGTATCCTCCATCAAGGTTCGGATCAATCATCTTTATGTTGCATGTTCTGCATGCTGGTGATCTGTTGCTGCTGTTAGTTCATGTTCTACAAATTAATCTGCATGATGCAGCCCCCAACGAAGAATGATCAATGTTCGTCGGCCAGTCATGATACCCATGAAGAATGCAGAGGACTCCCTTGGACGAAGACTCCACTGAACGAAGACTTCATGTCACGAAGACTGTATGTCACGAAGAATGAAGGTTCATGGAATAAACATGTTTCGACGAAAAATCATTTGTGATTTATTGTTCACCATGAAGACTGATTCTTCGTGGTAATTTGAAGGTTCATTGTCATAGTCCACGAAGACTCCTAGTCTTCGTGGGACTGGTGATTGTTCGTGGCCCAGTCCATTCTTCGTGGATGTGCTGATATGTTTTGTCTATTTAAACAGCTTGTAACAACAAATAAGGCAGACACAGAAGTGAGAATACATAGAGAGAACACAGTGAGTTTGAGAGCATTATCTTCTGTAATCTTTGTAAACAAACGCTACTAGTTATAATACATTTGAAGCTTTAAACGTTGTATCTTGTGTTGTGTTCGTGTTCTCTTGCTTGGTTTGTTCACCCACTTGGATTCCGCACTTGCGGGTGTAATCGACAACAAGGATAGGTGTTCTAGATCCTCCTCTAGTGGACCTACACATATTGATTGTATATTTAATGTAGGTCATTTTATTTTCTCCTGCATGTTTTGTATTCACTTATTTTTTTTAATATTCATCTTCTTCATTGGTGGAGATCATTGAGCCTTCTTTATATGAGATCAAGCCTTTCCTTCCTCTCCCTCCCTTCTCCTCTTCACCCATTCCGACCTCTTTTCTCCTTTCCCCTCGCCATGGCTACATCCACTTCTTCCGCAGATGCCACTCCCCTTCCCTACTCCTTTGCTCACTTAATTCCAATGAAACCTTGCTCCATAAACTATTTTCTGTGGTGACACAAGATGGACACCCTCCTCAAATATCAGGGACTATTCTCCAATGGTGAAGGTTCTTCCCCTGTCCTACCTACAACACTCACCAAAGATGACAAAACCTCAGATAACCCGCTTTATGAATCTTGTCTCTCTACTAACCAGAAAACAATTACAATCATCAACATCACCTTATTTGAAGAGGCGGTTACCATCACTATCGGTCTCCCCACTGCCTGTCAAATATGTCTTACCTTAGAAACCGCCTATGGTAATGGTCCATTGAACGGGTTCACAATCTTCGTGACTCGTTTGGCTTAGAAAGGTGTAACGCCTCGCTTTTTGGAGCTTTCCGTTTTTAGAAAGATTGTATCATATTTCTATTTTCAGAAACTCGTTTCCTTTGTAATCATATTTCGTTTCAAGCCATTGTAAAACCGAGACTTCGATCGTAATGAAATTGATCTTTCGTGTGAAATCTTCATCGTTTATACATGATTATATATTGATACATACATTTATTTGATACTTGATTCATGATTCCCATAAGCATATGTTTAACTTGTAAACAATGATCGTGTATTCGTAATTCGTAAACATTACATACATACATGATACTTGACTATTGATTACGAGACTCCTACTTATTTAACACTTCGTTACATGTTTCACATACTTGTTTGTACTCGTTACATGTTACTTTTATATTAAAACATATTTACTTCTCATAACATACTTTAAAACATAATGTTCATGCTTTAAATCATGTTTAATACACCTTTCAGGCCTTGATAACATGTTAAATGCACACTAGACATTATGTAACATGTTAATTATATAAAATGCACCTCAAATACATGTCTTACATTGTAAAAAAAAATATTTAAAGCTGATTAAACATCGGCGATTGGAACAACCTATATGGCTGGTTAATTGTTTTTTCAAATTCTTAACACCCACCTAACTTCATTCAATGCTCAAACAAACTAAACCATAAACCCTTTCCTATAAATACAACTCTTTTCCTAGCCATTTTCCCACTTTTGCAACCCTTAAACACTCTCAAAATCCCTCTAAACTCAGTTGAGTTTTCAGCAATTACATCAGAAAGTTCCAGCAATTAAAAGTGAGTTTTAACTCACTTCTTGTTCTACTTCTTCTTTGTTCTTTCTTCTAAAACACATGGATAACCTCTAGGAAGGTTTTCACAAGTCTGCTTGGGTAAACTAAGGTGAAACCTCACCATTTTTGAGGCCCAAAGTGTAGTAAACTTTCTGCTCATTTTTATTTCTTTGTATGTTCAGTTTTATGTTGATAACTTGATGGAATCTTGTTCCTATCAAGCTCACAATCAAGTCTATGATTACGGGTTTGTATTAGGGTGATTACCATCCAAGTTATGAGTTCAAACACTCACATATTTTATGTTTATACTTGATAATCAAATGATGGAAACAAGCACAAGTCATCATCTTCCATATGATCTGACTTGTGAAGTGTGAACAAATGGAAGCTTTGGCTTTCCAAACCAGGTTCCAGTCCTTCATTTGAACATTCTTATAATTTTTCAAATTAGATTTACTTTATTATTATTCATGACACTCCCACCATCTTCATAATGGTGTGTGTAGTGGTGAATCATATAATGAGGTTTTTAACCTCCATGCTTGACATACATGATGCTATATGATAATACTTGATTGGACTTAGTTTATGCTTAGGTCCATGCTAGATACATGCATGCTTCTTGTCATTAACTTAGCTAGCGCAACTTAACATATATAGCGCAATAGGAGTAGCACGCTGCCCGTCAGGGTATTGTTAATCTTATTATACATAAATGGTCTCGTCACTTTTGTGGCGAGGGATGCACATAATTCTTGTGGACACTTGGGTTTCCACTTAGTATTGCATGCTAGATAACCTTGTATACAAATTTTTGCATGTGGATTCGAAAAATTCTTTTTATATTTATGCTATATATTTACAAACTTGTGTACCAGCCAAAAATTTTGCGTTGAAGCATTATTTTTAACATGTTACAGTTTGATGATGATGCTCATGATGAATCTAGTAGGAAGACTTAGAAACATGCTCAAAATACTAGATTTGCTTATTTTGTTATGTTAAATGGTTGTATTTGTCTCTTTCAATGTTGTATTTGAATTTCCTTGATGTATTTGACAATTTATTATCATGAATAATATCGGTTTTAAACTTAATTTATTGTCACGTAATGTTATGAAGTCTTTGAGCATCTCGTTCGTCTCACCTCGATGTTTCCGACATCGGTTGGGGTGTGACAGATTGGTATCAGAGCCATATCTATAGGGAATTAGGTAGAATTGCCATGTTCGACCTAGTCTATAGTAGGTACCATACTTTTGACCATTCTCGCTACTTGATTAAAATGTTTATTCTTCCAACTTGCTTCTTCCTCTTCTTTTGTCTTATTACTTACAATATGTCTTTCCTAAGACATTTACACAATACCCTTTTGAAGACTTGAAGATACTTGTAATACAAACGAGACGAGTTTACCAAAATAGGCGTGAAACCTATAATTTCGTAAACGACTCTCACTCCGCTTATTTTATTTTTTCACGAAATTACGCCATCAAGTTAGGAGTGAAATCCACATCTTAATGGTAAATTTCCAATTCAAATTCTAGTGGACCCTCGTCAAAATGTCGAAATTAAAATTTGACCCGACGAGTACCAACCACACTTAGGGTACGGAATCGTCAAGTAAGGGGTG
>JARYGA010049379.1:0-43053 GCA_030545235.1 Helianthus tuberosus
AAAACCTAGTGTGTTTTAAATTTCAGTTGTTTTGTAGTTACTCAGTATGAAATAATATTTAAAGGTTTTCTATGAAATTTTGTTTTAACTTAGTATTTGTGTGCATTTTGCATGTATACTAAACAGCATGAGTGATTTGTCTGACGCCCTTCAGAATTTAAATCTCTATCCGGTAAAAATAGAGGTTTCCAGAGATTTCAATAGGTATATACCCGACATAGAAGAACCTATTGAATTCAATGCTCCACCTCCTGAGAAACCCAAGCCTAAGAAAAGGAGGAGATTTGTGGGATGGAGGCGTGTGCGTAGGAAGAAACCCGTCACTAGAAAGATTCCTAAAATAAAAAATCCCTTAGACAAAGGGAAGGGGATTGAAGTCAGGGAAGAATCTAGGCAGATGGGAATACAGTTTGAAGAATATTTTAAACAAATAGAAATGGAGATTGGAGGAGGTTCTAAACAAACCCAGATAGAAATTGGAGAAAGCTCTAAGCAAAACCAGGAAATGACCTTACAGGAAGAGTTAGATTTTATATTGGCAAGTTGTGATACTTTTAAACCTGTCAAGGAAAATGTTTTTACTCATCCTATTGAAACTCAACTTCCAATAAATTTGGAACCAGCAATTCCAGAACCTATAATTCGCACCTAACCTTTAGGAATGGACGAGTGGTGGACGAATGATTGGCAGTTCCAAAACCTGCTCAACAGTCCTTATTCCTTTCTCCCTCAGTTTGACCCTGAACCAATACCTAACCCACCTATGAGCAATGAGAATTTAGCTGAACTCCGCCACTTTGGCGAAGAACTGGTGGATGCCGGAAATAGGATCAGGGAAGTAGGAAAACAGATCTCCTGGAAATACGACGAGAGGGAACGTCGTTATTGAAATACCATCTAAAGAGGGATAGTATGGTGTGAGAATGTGAAACTGTGGTTGTAAAATAAATAAGTAGTATAGAGTTTGTAAAATAACCTAAAATAAAACTTTGTAAGATAATGGTGTGTATTGATGCATACCATTAAATATAAAAATGGAAATCGAGAAATCGATAGTTTTGGCTATATGTGTGTATTTGAAATTTATATGATTGTTTTGTGTATAATTGTTATTTAATCGATACTAATAAATCATATATTATCAGATGGAAAACGCTAATAACGAACCAGTTAATGAGGTTAATCAATCTGAGCAACACCCAGAGGATCAATTTCTAAATAGACAAGATATAGAAAATATCGTTGCTCAAGGGATAGCCAACGCTATTCCAGCAATAGTTGCTGCTGTTAGAAATCCAATCGAACCACAACAAATCATTCCTAGCAAACGTATTTCTGAAGATAACTTCAGTAATAGCGTAAATGGAGGCGGTAATCATACTAATCATGATAATAATCCACGGCAGGCTCCGCTCCCTAAGAAAATGAAAGCTGCAACGCCTGGTTGTACTTACAAAGAATTTCTTGCTTGTAAACCATCTGAGTTTGCAGGCAATGAAGGAGCGACTGCGGCACTGCGTTGGTTAGAGAAGACCGAGGCAGTGATTACAATAAGTAAATGTGCCAAGGACGATCAGGTCATGTACACGTCAAATCTTTTTAAAGAAGGGGCGCTAGAATGGTGGAACACGGTGTTACAAGCAAAAGGAAGGATGATGGCATATGCTATGAACTGGGAAGAATTCAAGAGTCTTGTAGAAAGAAAATTATGTCCCGAATATGAAAAAGATCAAATGGCGAATAAGTTCTTAAACCATCGAATGATGGGTGTAGATTGTCGCGGTTATACTTCGACATTCTTTGAATATGCTAGAGTGGTACCAACGCTGGCTTCGCAAGAACCGGTACTCATTTCTCGCTATATTTGGGGATTAATTAGCGAAATCCGTAACATCGTTAAAGCTGCGAGACCTCGTACTATTGACGATGCGGTGGAATTAGCTAATACCCTAACTGACGAGCTGGTACGCACAAGAGATGAAAATAGGAAAAAGGAACTGGCTCAGAAAATTACCCAAGGATTTCGTGTGGGTAATAATAGCAATTTCAAAAGAAGAGGAACGGGACAATCCTCAACTCCACCGTTCTGCAGGAATTGCAGAAAGAAACATTTTGGAAGATGTGGTGTAACCTGCAATTTTTGTAAAATGGTAGGACATCGTGAAGAAAACTGCAGAAAGAAAACCATAGTCTGCTTTAACTGTGGAGAAGCAGGACATTTCAAAACATAATGTCCTAAAGTGGTTAAACCAACATACAACAAAGCTAAGACAGCCGACGGAGCTACTAAGAAGAATGTTCGAGCCTTTCAGTTAACTACTCAGGAAGCCGAGATGATTCCTGACGTGATAGCTGGTACGTTCCTAGTTCACAATGTGTATACAAAAGTATTATTTGACTCTGGTGCAAACCAAAGTTTTATCAATACTTCATTCTGCCAGGCTCTTAATTTACCCTTAACCAACCTTAGGCAGATTTTTACAGTCGAAACGGCAGACGGAAATTCTGTTAGTATAGATAAAGTTTTGCAAAAGGAAAATATAAAACTCTTAGGTCATAAATTCTTTGTAAACCTATTACCTATGAAATTAGCTGAATTTGATGTTGTGTTAGGAATGGATTGGTTAGTAGCCAACCATGTTCGAGTTCTTTGTGATCAAAATTCCATAGAAATTCAAGCACCCACCAGAGAAGTCATTATGATTACAGGAGATAAACCACGTAAGCCAATGAAGTTCATATCAGTAATGAAAGTTGCTAGTTATGAACGAAAGCAAGGAATAGTATATATGATTTCAGTAATCATTAGTACTAAGGGTAAAGAATTAAAGGAGGTTCCTGTAGTCTCAGAATACCCAGATGTATTTCCGGAAGAACTCTCGGGATTACCACCTGATAGGGAAGTAGAATTTAGGATTCATCTAATTCCAGGAACTATACCGATAGCCAAGGCACCTTATCGGTTAGCACCCACATAAATGTTAGAACTGAAAAAGCAATTAGATGAATTATTAAGTAAAGGTTTCATACAACCTAGTTCATCCCCGTGGGGAGCACCAGTGTTGTTTGTAAAGAAAAAGGATGGTTCAATGAGAATGTGTATTGATTATAGAGAATTGAATAAGGTTACAATTAAGAATCGATACCCATTACCTAGGATTGATGATCTTTTCGATCAACTTCAAGGAGCTAGATATTTTTCTAAGATAGATTTACGCTCCGGATATCATCAATTAAAAGTACAAGAAGAGGACATACCTAAAACTGCTTTCAGAACTAGGTATGGTCATTACGAGTTTACAGTCATACCCTTCGGATTAACGAATGCACCTGCAACATTTATGGACATGATGAATAGGAACTGTAAACCGTATTTGGATAAATTTGTAATTGTTTTCATCGACGATATACTTATTTATTCCAAAAGTCAGGATGAACATTGTCAGCACTTGCATGCACTCTTAACTTTGTTAAGAAAAGAAAAGCTTTATGCCAAATTCTCGAAGTGTGAATTTTGGCTACAAGAAGTGCAATTCTTAGGACACATGGTGAATCACGAAGGTATTCATGTAGATCCTGCTAAGATAGAAGCAATTACCAAATGGAAGGTTCCACAATCTGCAATGGAAATTAGAAGTTTTATGGGTTTAGCTGGATATTATAGACGGTTTATTAAGGATTTTTCCAAGATAGCTGTACCACTAACTAAGCTAACCTGTAAAGCAGTTAAGTTTGAATGGGGATCTAAACAAGAAGAAGCTTTTAGGATCTTGAAACAGAAATTAACCAATGCTCCAATCTTAGCATTACCAGAAGGGACTGCAAATTTTGAAGTATAATGTGATGCTTCAAAATTAGGATTTGGATGTGTACTAATGCAACGCAAGAAGGTAATTGCGTATGCATCAAGATAATTGAAAAAGCACGAGGAGAACTATACGACTCATGACTTAGAATTAGGAGCCGTAATTTTTGCCCTTAAAATTTGGAGACATTATCTGTATGGAAGTAAGTTTACTATCTATACGGATCATAAAAGTTTAAAGTATACATTTGGGCAAAAAGAGTTAAACATGAGGCAAAGGAGATGGATGGAAATCCTAAGTGACTACGACTGTGATATTCAGTATCATGAAGGAAAGGTAAATGTAGTTGCAGATGCCTTAAGTCGTAAATATCATGAAAAACAACGACGAGTTCGTGCTCTCCGATTAAATCTACAGTTAGATTTAATGGAACAAATAAAGAATGTTCAGGGAGCAGCAATCAAGGATGATGCTGAAGGAATGAAAGGACGAATAAAAGAATTAGAACAAGGAGCTGATGGAATTTGGAGATTCCACCAAAGAAGAATTTGGGTACCTAAGCAAGGAGAATTAAGAAATAAGATTTTAGAAGAAGCCCATAAATCTAGGTGTACCATGCACCCTGGAAACAATAAAATGTACCAAGATTTAAGAAATAACTTTTGGTGGATAAGAATGAAAAAGGATATAGCTCGATATGTTTCTAAGTGTCTTACTTGTTCACAAGTTAAGGCAGAACATCAGAAACCTTCAGGTCTACTACAACAACTAGAGATGCCTGTATGGAAATGGGAACTCATAACAATGGATTTTGTTACTAAGTTACCCAAAACCAGAAAAGGTAATGATGCGATTTGGGTAATTGTGGATCGAATAACCAAATCAGCTCATTTTCTACCCATGAAAGAAACCTTTAGCATGGAAAGATTGGCAAAGTTGTATGTAGATGAAGTAGTATCCTTACATGGAGTTCCACTCTCCATTGTTTCGGATAGGGATAGTCGTTTCACTTCCCATTTCTGGAAAAGTTTCCAAGAAGCAATGGGAACTCGACTAAACCTAAGCACTGCATATCATCCTCAAACAGACGGACAAAGTGAAAGGACAATCCAAACTCTGGAAGATATGCTCAGAGCATGTGTGATAGATTTTGGTGGAAATTGGGATGATCATTTACCATTATTTGAATTCTCCTATAAATAGCTATCATTCAAGCATTGAAACTGCCCCATTCGAAGCACTGTATGGACGAAAGTGCAGAACTCCAGTTTGTTGGGCAGAAATAGGAGAAAGTCAATTGTCAGGTCCTGAAATAGTGCAAGAGACAACCGACAAAATTTCTCAAATCAAGGAAAGACTGAAGACAGCTCGAGATCGTCAGAAAAGTTATGCCGACAATAGACGAAAGCCATTAGAGTTCCAAGTAGGAGACAAAGTCCTATTAAAAGTTTCACCTTGGAAAGGAGTAGTTCGATTTGGTAAGAAAGGAAAGCTAAGTCCAAGATACGTAGGACCATTTTCAATAATCCAACGTATAGGACCAGTTGCTTATCGGTTACAACTACCAGAAGAATTAGCTGGAGTACATGATGTATTTCATGTATCCAATCTCAAGAAATGCCTATCAGACGAATCTTTGGTAGTACCTCTCCAAAATATAGAGGTAAACGAAAAGTTAAAATTTGTTGAGAAACCTCTTCAGATAGAAGACAGAAAGGTGAAATTTCTTAAACACAAACGGTTAGTACTTGTTAAAGTCAAGTGGGATTCAAAGAGAGGATCTGAATATACTTGGGAGCTAGAATCAGAAATGAAGCGAAAGTATCCTCACTTATTCCAATAAATCTCAAGGACGAGATTCTAAATAAGGTGGGGAGAATGTAAGGACTCTAAAATATGTCATAAACCAACCCACAATTGATAACCCAGACCCCTGAAACCATACTGTGTATGAAAAACAAAGAAAATCAGAAATATGGTTCTCAGGCGGGCCGCGTAAGAGTAAGCATGGTCTTACGCGGGCCGCGTCAAACCTGTGTTGACCGGATAAGTATTCCGGATCCACGTAGCGACCACCTGGCTAACCTACTCGTGACTGGTCAAGCCTATTCGTAGACTGGGCGGCCACGCGGGCCGCGTAAGATGTATGAGATAGGTTACGCGGGCCGCGTAAGGCCCTAATTTTACCTATAAATAGCCCGTCACTTGCACAGTCCACTGGTGTCGATCAAAACTTTCAAAAACGAAAGAATAGTACTCTGAAGTCGAAAATTCATATATAATTAGCGAGGCGCTGCTCCGATACCGGGTATTAACTCGATCGCTGTTACGATTCAATGTCCGATTGATTAAACTATCCAATGGATGTTTAAGTGCTGCCCACATTAGGGTTTATGCTTTGTCATTCGTCATTAATTGATGGATGTTTAAGTATCACACTTTGTCATTCGTTGTGAAGGTTTTAATCTCGTGAGTTATCGTAAATGTTGTATTAAGTTACTAACCGAGTTGTGTGCATGTTATTAAATTTAGATTAAAAGGCTAATCAGTAGGCTAGGCTCTGCTCAAATTAAATCTGCAATGTAAGTCATTCTCTTTTTATCAAATTACTTTCAAAATCATGTTTATTTTCAAAGTTATAATGACAGTGATTAAGTTTATGTAATCACTAAATTACAGCCAGTATGTGGGGTTTTGTATACATTACTTGATAACCGTCACTATTGGACAACGAGTTAGCCAATGAGTGATATGACCATAGTCACAGACACCATTGGACAATGAGGTTACCGATGGATGGTCGAGTGACAAATACTGTGGGTAGTTGGTTGATATCTGGGAAACATTGTAATCTCTCTTAATACTGTAAATTATAACAAATGGGTCATTTTAGTAAAATGAATGATTCACCAGTATTTCCCGCTGACAAAACCTTTTTCAAACATGTTTCAGGTGATCTGTTGTGATCCAGGAAAAGTGCCGTGAAACACTACAAGCTTAAGAAAGTGGCTCAATATAAAATAAGGAAACATGTTTTGTAAAATAAAGATTTCTCCGTGAAATCTTGTGATTGTAAATTACCGGGATTTTATCCCGAGTTGTGAAATAAAATAATCGGGAAATTGTTGTTTAAAAAGATCCTGAAGAAAACTTCCGCTGTTAAATTAATTAAATAAATACCACGGGATTTTCTGTCCCGCGGCTCCTGAAACGGGTCAAACCGGGTCGTGGGCCGTGACACTATGTTTCCTTTTTATTTGATCCGCCTGTGGATCTGTTTCAACTACGTTGTAATACTTAATATTACAATTTTTATTCAGTTGAAATAAATCTATCTTTTGCTTCCGCTGTGCATTTAAAATTGTGTTGTTTGACTATGATGATATCAACTACATCACGATACTCCCCACCGGGCCCACCGGTAATACGTGGAAATATCGGGGTGTGACAATTATTCACAATGTGACTTGGTTCACTAGGTGGTCATTTATTTCCACTTTTATCATTTTCTGCTTCCTTAACAGACTTAATAATATATGGCATAGCATCTATAATTCCTTGTGCTACTATATATTGGATGACAGTTTTATCTATTTAGTTTCCATTATTATCATTATTCTGGTTTTCCTGATTTACTTCGTCGTCCATCTGGATTATAAACATTTATCAGGTATTAATATCACATAATAAGATTTAATGCAAACAATCATACAAACAAATTGATCAAAATCGTCGAGCATTGCGACTTTTACTCTTTTCATATATATATGTATTACAATCTACAACTGGAATTTAAACACGCTACTAGTTATGCATCCATAGATATTAGGCTACCTATTTTAGTTGATTGGATTTTTTTTTCAAACTACACGCATTTATATATATATATATAGGAATAGTATCGGGAGAGAACGCCTCAAAGTGTGAGAACGGTGAGAACGATTCTCAGCCGTTTGTGGCTTAGATTGATGCGGTGGCATTTTTGTAAATAATAGGGGCCTTGGAACTACCAGGAGGGGTAAAATAGGAAGATACAAACAAATGTGCACATGCTAATCACATGCCATTTCCCCCCATCATATTTAACCGACAATAACTTTTTTATACATGATTATTTTTCGAAAAAAATTACACCATAAAACTCGGCGTTTTTTTATCTTTCCATCGAGTATACTATTGATCATCCAGAATGATTTATATATAAGGTCAAACAAATTACACCAAGATAGTCGGTAAGCGGGCAACAAGTTGCGCCGCTACCCCCTTTTGAATTGCGAAACCTAACCTAGTAAAAACGAAACCCCGATCTCTAGGAGACGAAATGTTGCTGTGAACAACCCATTGGACCCGTTCAAGAAATCTGATGGCTTCTGGGGCTAGCGAGCCAAAGGTATCAAAGGCAAAAGGGATAAAGGAATGTTGATTATCCTCGCAGGCTTTTGCATGTTTGTCCATTTTCTTTGCTGCCGCCCTTGCAATCGCCTGACCAGGGACAAAACCTGTATCCCGAAAGCCTACAAGGGGGGAAACCCCGGTAAGATCAACACAAGCGTGTTTACCTGCATCCCACCCGAAAACTAAACGTCCGCGGGGCGCAATGTGGATCTTCCTTCCCTCGGATCTGTCAAAAAGTTTACGGGGGCTTCTTTCTTCACCGAGATCTCCGCCCGTTTGAGGATGTCCCCCAAGACATCCCGCACCCAGTCGTGCCTATACTTAAAACCTGGCAGTTCTTTACAGTGCAGAGCATGCTCCCCAAATTGGTCTAAGCAAGCTTTCCGGCAAATCGGGCATTGCTCATCATCAGGGAACATAGGAATCATGAGCCGATATTTTAAGATAGCACGGTATTCAACGGCTGACATCTTTTGGCCTAAGCCCTCGATACGGTATTCAACTATTGATATACTTTTCGAAAAAAATTAACTAGGTTTTATGGCCTTTTTTCTTAACTGTGTGTTTTATGGCGTTTTAGACTAGGTATTTTTATGGTGTTTTTCTAAACTAGGTGTTTTTATGGCATTTTAACTATGTATTTTCATGGCGTTTTTCTGAACTGAGCGTTTTATGGTGTTTTCAATGGAGTTTTTTTAATGGCATTTTTCTGAACTGGGTGTTTTATGGCGTTTTTAACTGGGTATTTTCATGGCGTTTTTCTGAATTGGGTGTTTTTATGGCGTTTTATTTGAACACCCAGTTCATGTGAGTGGGTTTTTTTGACAATATTACCCCATAGTGTAATTTTGCATCAATGCCACATCTCACCACCAAAATCGTTCTCACCGTTCTCACACTTTTCACCGTTCTCTCTAAATCCTGACCATATATATATATATATATATAAACATAATCAGGAGAGAACGGTTAGAACAGATCTTGGCCCAACACGTGGCAGGGAGGCTAATTGTTATGCGGGGGTATGATTGTCATTGTCCACTTCCCGCTAAACAATGGCGTTATGATTCCTTTGCCCAAAAAAAATTAAATATAAATGGCGTTTTCGTATTTATGCTAGTTTTACATGGCGTTTTTTTAAAGTATATTTTTTACGAATGACGTTTATGTTTTAATGGCGTTTTCATCTTTATGTTAGTTTTACATGGCGTTTTTTTTAACAATGGCGTTTATGTTTTAATGGCGTTTTCATCTTTATGCTAGTTTTCATGGCGTTTTTTTAAAGTATATTTTTACGAATGGCGTTTATGTTTTAATGGTGTTTTATTGATATCCAATAGATATGGCATTTTTGTGTTTTCTACTTGTTTTAATTTAGTTTTTTAACCCTTTTTTTAATGTTGTTTATGTTTTAAATGGTTACTATTTGTTAATTATTCTAAGCATGGCGTTTTCTTTTATTTGCACAAATACGATTGAAGATCACACAACCAAACATGTAGATGTAATAATGTAAAGAGTAAAACACAATAGTCAACATTAAAATCCATGGCGTTTAGCTAATCTACAAAAGCTTCCATTCTTTCTGCTATTCTCTCGTCTGCTTTGTCAAACAATTCACGTATTTTTTGTCCCCCTAAAGCCATGAATGTTTTTAGACAACTTGTCAATAGTTTTCTGTTTTCATTTTCGCTATGAAGCAAGACTTTTCCAATGTATTTTACCCATAGTTCATTTAGCTGTCTTTGCTGGAGTTTATTTGGGGCATCTTCTTTTGCCAAACCACTTCTCCAACGAGCTATATCCCCCATGTATGTTTCCATATGCCTCATTGCGAAAATCCCACAGTCGAGCACGTTAGATGTTGTCCTCCAATCCATCTGTTGTCTGACAATCTTCGCCTTGTTCATGATCTTATGCTTTGGGTGTTTTTTAATACGCAAGTAGTTTGCAAAAGCTCTGTGCTGCAGTTTCACATTTTTTTCGCATATATTAGTTTAGCATTTTGTCAACATAGTTCCTATATACAAAGTTTTTAAGATACTTACCAATCTTTCCACCCATCCTTCATACTTTTCCTCAATGCTGACGTCATCCTCTGCACCGTTGTTGTCCAATACATCAACTCTTTCGTGTTTTATGTTGAAACGGACAACATAGAAATGTCTTTCTCATATTATTGGCACGAAGACCAGTTCATAATCTTTGATGGTTTTATTTTTCTTGTCTCCTTTGAAACGTGTATTTTTCAGAACAGTTTCCATGTTTCTGTTGAATTCTTTGTTTCGTATATTTTCTTTTGTTGTTTTCTTGTATGCCGGAGTATTCTGTAATATTGAGTACCATATTTTAAACAACAAAACAATGTCCTATTATAATTTTATCAATTAAATATAGCAAAAGAGTTACCAGCAGTAATTCTGAGCAGAATAACCTTGAGGGTGATTCTTGAGCCTTGTATCTTTCTTCATAGTTCAGGATATGTGCCCAACATAGAATAATTGAGACGTGTGCTTGAAATCCTGGTTTCATGCTCTCACATATCACCCTCATGAGAAACTTTTCTCCCATCTTGAACACCTCAGTGCTAAAAAAACATCATTTGGCATTTTAATTATACAAACTCATTCAACTATAATACATGGCGTTTTGATCGTTTTTTCATGCATATTTTCAAGTAAACGTTATGAATGGAAAGTTTGGCGTTTTATTTTTTAGAGAAGTGTACATACTCATAATCGCCGTATCCAGTGAAGATGTATGTGGAAAGGTTATTTTCAGGGTTTGTCCTTGGTTCATGTATAACCACTTGCCTCCTTACAAAAGGTGACAAACATGCCCTGCTCATCTTTTTATCTCTTTTCTCCTCTTCAGCCACATTCTTTTTTTTATATTTTTATCTTCTTCATCATCTTTATCAGCTTTTTCATCAGTAGGCAGCTCTTCAGGGTTTAAAATTGTATTTTCTTGCATCAGCTTTGTGATGTCTTGAGTGTTGTCCTCGTCACCTTTCTCCTGCACATCTAACCTGTTTGGCGTTTTTGGTGGTGATGTGTTGATGGCGTTTTCATACTAGGGTTTATTGGGTGTCTCTTCCTCTTCAAAACCTTTCAAGAGGTTTTTCCCAGATGTAGATGGTGGCTGCTCGTATGGTGTTTCATCAAACACTGCACCTTGTTGGTCAACACTTTTCTTCACCATCTCCCCTTCAGTTTTTTCTACTTCAGTGTTGAATGCCTGACTGTATTGTGTTTCTGTCGTGGGGATGTTTGGTGTCTTATCAAATACAGGCATTTTTTGGGGTCTCTTCAGTAGGTTGCAGATGTTTTTTATTGCTTTAATCAGCTCATCCACCATTCTTGAATTATCAAGACCTTCTTTTATATCAATCATTTGCTTTAGATCTGGTCCTGGCAGCTCTAAAATCTCAGCAATATTCCTTTTAATTATTTTTCCCCATTGTATCTCGAAATGTGATACTCAAGTGTCTTGAAATCACAACTCCATCTCTCAATATCGTTTTCATTTATATCTTCATCTGATGATATAGTATCCTCATCATCATCATATATCGGGGCTGTTGTAGCAGTCGAGGGTTCGGCGTTTTGTTCTCTGGCCATATCCCTTTCTTTTTCTACTCTTGTATCCCCTTCTCCTTCCTCTTCTCCTTCTCCTTCTCCATCCCCTTCACCATTCCCTTCCGACTCCCCTTCCTCTTCTCCTTCTCCTTCCCCTTTTCCTTTTCCTTCTCCTTCTCCTTCTCCTTTTCCTTCATTTTCAACTTCAATGGCGTTTTCATGAACTCTTTCCACTTCCATGGCGTTTTCATCAACTGTGTCCACTTCAATGGCGTTTTCAATTCCAGCCATCTCCTTCTCCCTTTCTTCTTCATTTTTACCTCCTTCTTATCCTTCTTCTTCATTTTCAAATTCTTTGGCGTTTTCATGAACTGTTTGCTCTTCAATGGCGTTTTCTGTTTCAGACATCTCATTTTCCCCTTCTTCTTCATTTTCATCTCCTAGTACCACCTCATTTTCAACCTCAGTTTCACGTGTACCTTCTTCTCTTTCAGCTGGCATTTCTTTGGCGTTTTCATCAACAAAATTTGAGATGTTCTCCAACAATGTCATACATTGTGAGTATTTAATGTGTACCATGAGGTTGTTTGGGTATTCAGACTTTGACTGTTTTAACAATGTGCTCATTTGTAACAGTCTTCTAATTCTTTGTATGCTCCATCCAATTTATCAGCCATTTCCTGTTATATTAAAAAAAGGATTTTGTTGATCATGGTGATTTGTGGTTTTTTTTAAATTTATTATTTGAACAACATACCTCTTCAGGTTCATTGTTTTGTTCTTCTTCATCAGCAAAAATGTTGTCATACTGTGTTACTCCTCTGACAAGAGCATGGTTTCCTGATGCAGAAACTGCAAACATCATTTCCCGGCTTTCTCTATCCTCATTCACCATCCTTTGAAGTGAAGCCTCTTCATCATCATTGAAGGGCATGGCGTTTTGCACATCATAGTCATAATGATCATCATGATCAAAACCATCATCATCATCAAACTCATCATCATTGTTATCAGCATGCTCATCGACCTTGTGAACATCATCTTCATCTTCATTCTCAACATCATCACCATCATCTTCATCATGAACAACAACCTGCATTTTTCTTGTTTTTTGGGGCTTGCTTCCCTTAGCTTTTTTTACTGTTTTCCTTTTTACTTCATTGCCCACAAGGCGTTTTGCCATTGCACTCTCAAATAAGTCAAGAGTATATGTTGTAACCCACTCAATTGGGTATCCTTCTTTTCGGTCCCATTTTTTCCTATTGCAAGCATCGTTCACCAAGGCAAGCTGTAACAAAATAGATTTTTTCAAATGACATATTTTTTGGTGTTTTAATGACACACAAATGAATAGTGAAATTTTATTTTTACCACAAGTATGATCTGTGGCCCTGTGTAATGCTTTTTGGGAGCCCATGCGGTTTTGGCGTGTTGCAAGCATTGGATGATATAACTACACCAGTTCATTTGGTTTATTTGAACGTTTGGTGTAACGTTGTGCAAGAATTGTTTGTTGACGACTGCATTGTCAGTTGCATGCCCCATTATAGTGAAGAATGCTACAAAGAAATTTAGGCACAAGTCTGTCCCAAAGCCATGCATCATAGGAAAAACGTTTTCAAAGTATATCTTCACACTTGGTCTGTTAACCCAGCCCAACCCTTGGAACTGTGCTTTCCAGTCAGCCACCACATGGTCTTTAGTTGTTGGTCTTTTTTTCATGTTCACGGGCACCCTTCCATTTGGTATACCCGTTAAAGAGTTTATCAATTCTTCATTCATATGTATGGTATGGTTGCCAACGTTTAGGGTGTTTGTCTTTTCATTATAATTTTCAACCAACCAGTACGCAAGCATTGTCGGTACGGTGTCTATTTTCAACCTTAGTGTAGCACCAAACCCCATTTGGTGTACTGTCTGTCTTTGATTTTCGTTTAGAATCATAAACCAAGCAGTCAAGTTTGTAGGTTTTACTCTTGACAGGATCCTAGCCCCACTGAACTCATGATATGGTTCTTCCTCAACCTCAACATTCTGACGAAATGCCTTCTTCTTATTGGCGTTTTGGGCCTTTCCAGTATGGACATTTATTCTCAATCTTAACCTCTCTTCGCCTATAAAAAATGATTTCATGGCGTTTTATTTTATGGCTTTTTAATAGTATAATTTAACATAAATATGATACATTTATGGCGTTTTATAAATCAATAAGAGATGATAGATGTTGAATAAGACAATAACAATTAAATGGCGTTTATAACAGAAACCATACATTTTTTGGCGTTTAGGAACAAAGCTATGCCAGGATACATGTTTGTGGCGTTTAGTAACACATGAGTGATATGTAAAATTTCATTCTCATACATTGTTAAACAAACGATACAAATTTTGGCTTTTTGGCAACAAAGTATCAAATTGTATTTTTACATCATGAAAAGTAACATTGTGTACCATGTCCTCTTGCTGTCTTCTTTTGTTGCTCGTTCGTTTTTTGGCGTTTTGGAGCAGATTACCCTTCCCCTTCCACACTTGTCGAAACTGTAAATTTTTGTTAAAATTAGAACGCCAAAAGCAGCATAAACTAGCACAATGTAAATCGAAGTTAACTCACTATGTTTTTTCCTCTGGATCTTGTTTGATCTTTCGACGCCATAGTTTTTGTTGTTTCGCGTTTTCTAGGGTTTTCGCGTTTTACGTTGGTTTTGGGGAGGTTTCTCTGGGAAGTATATATGTTTCGGTCAGGCTTTGATGTGTTTTGTATATGAACATTTACCTTTTTGCCTTTATGGAAGCGCACGACACTAATAAAAGTGATGTTATTTACGAAAACGCCACCGCATCTTGTAGTCCATAGATTGTTTTGATATGACGGTCCATAATCGTTCTCACACTTTCACTCGTTCTCTCTAAATCCTGGCCCTATATTATATATATAGGGGAATGTTCAAATGAAAACCACTAGTTATTGTGAAAACTCGAAAACTAATTAAAATGCCAAAAAAACATACGAATTTTTTTTTTTTTTTTTGCATAATAATTTTCGCTACTTTTAGTATATAAAAAAATTTTATTTTTTGTAGTGCACATGTGTAATACTACACATGTGTAGTACACATACACATGTGTAACACAATTTTTTTTTTTTTTTTTGAAAAAAAGTTTTTTTTTATATACAAAAACCTGCGATTTTTTATAAAAAAATTGAAAAACAAATTGGTGTGTTTTTTAGGCTTTTTTTAGTTAGTTTTCGAGTTTTCACAATAAAAGTTGTTTTCATTTGAACCATCCCCTATATATATATATATATATATAGGATAAGGATCATGTGAGAAGTAGTAGGCTAAATGAGAAACTTGAGAAGCATTCTGGACCACACATTTTCCCTAAGCAAAAAAAAGGTGAAAAAATGCAATATTTTTTTTTTTTGAAAAATCGCAGCTTTTTCTTTAAGAAATAATTTTTTTTTAATTTGTTTTTTTTTTTTGATTTATACACATGTGTATATTGTTAATCTTTTAACTATACATATATGTATATTGTCAATTATACATATATGTATATACATGTTTAAAATTGAAAAATAAGTGTTATTTAGGGTTTAGCATTAGTATTTAGGGTTTAGCATTATGGTTTAGGGTTTAGCTTTATGGTTTAGGGTTTAGCTTTAGGGTTTAACATTAGGGTTAAGCATTAGGGTTTAGCAATAGTATTTAGGGTTTAGCTTTTGGGTTTAGCATTAGGGTTTAGCTTTTGGGTTTAGCTTTAACTTTTGGGTTTAACTTTATCTTTAGGGTTTGTATTAGGGTTTAGCATTAAGGGTTTAGCTTTAGTGTTTAGTTTTAGCTTTTGGGTTTAGCATTAGAGTTTAGCTTTAGGGTTTAGAATTAGGGTTTAGCTTTAGGGTTTAGCTTTAGGGTTTAGCTTTAGGGTTTAGAGTTTAGGGTTTAGCATTAAGGTTTAGCTTTAGTGTTTATGGTTTAAGATTAACAATATACACATTTTTTCAATTTTAAACATGTATATACATATATGTATAATTGACAATATACATATATGTATAGTTAAAAGATTAACAATATACACATGTGTATAAATCCAAAAAAAAATTTTAAAAAAAAAATTAATCCTTAAAGAAAAAGCTGCGATTTTTCAAAAAAAAAATTGCATTTTTTTCACCTTTTTTTGCATTTTTTGCTTAGGGAAAATGTGTGGTCCAGATTGCTTCTCAAGTTTCTCAAATAGGGCGGACTTCTCTTAGGATCCCTACCCTATATATATATATATATATATTACCAAGGGTTGTTCCTCCAAAACTACATTTCCCGCTCGTCGTATTTCCACACGAGCTTCTCTCCTATCTATCTTATCATCCCTCCTCCTTCTATCAATTCCTCACCATATGTGCGGAGTTTCTACACATTCTCGTCACTCATGGGCGGTCGTGGTTCTGGTACTGGGTCAGGGTACTGAGGTATCGGTTCTCCATATGGGTACGGGTTGTTTAATATCTCCTGGACATACTGATCGGCGTTCCAATATGGATCTAAAGGAGTAGGGTTGGTGTATTGTGCTATGGGGTTTGGTATAGGTTCTTCCTGTGGATAGAGTTCCCTATAATCCCTATGGTCATCTTCCCATGGATCATACGCTAGAGGATTAGGTGCTGGGACTCTAGGTATCTCGCCAGGGTCAAAGGCTGGTATGGGAAATTGGTTTCCTGGGTTAGGTTCTATTTCCATTGGTTGGGTTGGAAACAGTGGCAATGGTTGTGGTGCGATTAACTGGTCAAGGTTTGGATCTGCTGCAATAGTGGCTAGTATATGAAAGTTTGCCAACCGTCTATTCACTATGTCTTGTGTCTGGGCGATTACTTCCCTATTGGCTGCTGCTAACGCTTTTTGTTGTTGCAATTTTCTCATTCGTTTTCTCCTCTCATGTGCTCCCCAACTGAACCATCCTTTCTTTTTCGAAGGGAATGATTCCTCGGATTGCACCTTAAATATGAAGGTTCCCTCTTCTGTATCAGCAGAATACCCCAAAGGAGTAGGCTGTGACGAGGTTCCTCCACTTTTGGGAGAACTATCTAGATGACGGTAGGCGTCAGACGTACCTTGCTCACTCATACTGTAAACTAACAAATTGTCAAATAACACAAAACAATAATATACATATATACACATAATCACATAGATTATTTCCTAACATAATTGATAAAATTTTGGTGTCAGCAGAACACTTCTGTGGCTCAAATCAGTGGCTGTAGCTCTGATACCACCTTTTGTCGCAACCCCCGACCCCTGCCCCGGAAGGCAAGCGGCCGCGAGCTCACAGAGCGGATGGTATCGGTGTTTATTAATTTGGCAGCGGAAATTTACATCAGGACCGTAGTTAGGAAATAGTTTATCAGAGTAAAACACCACATTTTATAATTAATAAATACATGGGAAAAACCCGAGTTTTCATTTATAATGTGTTTATAGGGATAAACCCTAATTTATTGGAATAAAACCTTTTTCTTGTTTAGGTAAATTTTATAGCCACTTTTCCAAGCCTTCAGTGCTCTCCAGCTGGCTTCTATTTGGCTTTCACATTTTGTTACCTGAAACGCGTTTTAAAAAGTTTTATCAGCAAGAAATACTGGCGAGTGCATCCCAATTTAATCAAAACATGATTTTATATCTTTACAGTATTGAGAGCGATTATAATGTTTCTATCTACCAAATTACCACTCAAGGTACTGTCAATCCTGACTTGTGTTCATGTTACTATTCACAGTATTAGTAACAAGTAATGTCTACAAAATCCCAACATACCGACAGTAATTGTCGAATACATAGACTCAATCACTGTTTATCATAATTTAAAACAATTGAGGTTTTGTTAAAACATTTTATTATAAAAATAGATGTACTCACAAATAGTGAGAAAAGTGAATGTACTCACATTGCTGTTTTAGATACTACTACTGCTTTCTGGTGACTTCCTGGTTATAATCTATTAAAATTAAAGAATGCACCCGTGTCAGTAAGATAACCCAATTTACATTAGTCATACCCCCGAGACAGAACTCCAACGACTGAGTCAGGCAGAGCCTTGACATGCGTTACGAAGCTCTAGATCAATCGGGCAGAGTAACTAATGCGTAACCGGGGGTTATAATACTTACAACGAAGCAGAGCTTCGGTTTTTAGTGGGTATTATAATTGCTATAAACAAATTGAGAGAGAAAATTGATTTTTGAACGATTTGTGAACTGAGCTCGCCCACTCCATTTATAGGCTGGAAACAGGGCGGCTCGCGGCCCGCGACTCCCTGTGCTTAATCCTTCACGACCCGTGTCACGGTCCCTGCCCCGGTTTGACCCGGTCTAGGAGCCGTGGGACAGGAACCCGTGGTAATTATTAATTGAGTTGACAGCGGAAGATTTTACAGGGTCTTTTTAAACTTGAAATGCCCGATTGTTTTATTTCATAATTCGGGACAAACCCCCGTAATTTATAGTAGAGGAATTTCACAAGGAATTTCCCTGATTTACAAAACATGTTTATTTATTTTATTGAGCCACTACTTCAAGCTTTGTTAGTGCTCAGTAGCACTTTTCCTTGGTTCACAGTAGTTACCTGAAACATGTTTTGAAAATATTTTGTCAGCGGGGAAATACTGGTGAATCATTCATTTTGATGAAACGACACGTAGTTATAAATTACAGCATAAGAGCGATTACAATGGCTTTTATCTTATTTTTATCTGGCGCCGTGTCACCTCCTGGTGACGATGGTCATACCACTATTGGGTCCTTCCCCAAGTAGTGATAATTATCACTGTTAGGATTTATTAGCCTAACTGTGAGAAATTAGTAATGTGCACAATACCCCACTAGCCAGTGATTCAAGATAACCACGACTTAATCCCTGTAATTATAACCTTTGAAAATGACTTGGAGTATTGTAAAACATTATTGATAAAAAGAGAATGACTCACATTGCAGATTTAAACGGGCAGGATTTAGCCTACTGATTAGCCTTGTAACCTAATTTAAATAACAATGCACACGAACTAGGTCAGTAACTAATACAGCATTTACGATAACTCACGAGATTAAAACCCTCACAAAGAATGACAAAGTGCAATACTTAAACATCCATCGAATTCACGACGAATGCCAAAGTATGGCCCTAATGTGGGCAGCACTTAAACATCCATTGGATAGTTTCAATCGATCGGACATTGAATCGTAGCAGCGATCGAGTTAATACCCTGTATCGTAGCAGCGCCTCGCTATATTAATTTTTTGATTTTGAGCAGTTTTTCTTCGTTTTTGAGTTTTGGTTTCGACATCAGAGAACTGCTCATGACCCAACCTATTTATAGGTGAAATTTGGGTCTTACGCGGCCCGCGTAAGCCCATGCTCAATCTTTACGTGGCCCGCGAGAGGGTCTAGTCTACGTGTAGGCTTGCTGGGTTACGAGTAGGTGTGCCAGGTGGACAACGCGTGGCCCGAATGCTTATCTGGTCAAACTTGAGGTTGACGCGGGCCGCGTAAGGGTTTGCTTATCCTTTACGCGGCCCGCCTGAAGACCAAAAACCTTGATTTCTTGATTTTTGTTATGGATTAGGGTTTCAGGGGTCCGGGTTTTTACTTACGGGTCGTATTGGGACATTTTTGAAGGTATCCTTACATCCTCCCCACCTTATTTAAAATCTCGTCCTCGAGATTTATTGAAATAAGTGAGGATACTTTCGTTTCATCTCCGATTCCAACTCCCAAGTGTATTCGGGACCTCTTTTGGAATCCCATTTGACTTTGACTAGTACCAATCTTTTATGTTTGAGAAACTTGATCTTTCTGTCTTCTATTTGCAGTGGCTTCTCGACAAACTTTAGCTTTTCATTTACCTCTATGTCTTGAAGAGGTACTACCAGAGATTCGTCTGATAGACATTTCTTGAGATTGGATACATGAAATACGTCATGTACTCCTGCTAATTCTTCTGGTAGTTGTAAGCGAAAGGCAACTGGCGCTATTCGCTGTACTACTGGGAATGGTCCTACGTACCTTGGACTTAGCTTTCCTTTCTTACCGAACCGAACTACTCCTTTCCAAGGAGAAACTTTTAAGAGTACCTTGTCTCCAACTTGAAATTCCAACGGCTTACATCTATTGTCTGCATAACTCTTCTGGCGATCTCGAGCCGTTTTTAGTCTTTCCTTGATTTGAGTAATCTTGTCGGTAGTTTCTTGCACGATTTCAGGGCCTGATAACTGACTTTCTCCTATTTCTGCCCAGCAGACTGGAGTTCTGCATTTTCGTCCATGGAGTGCTTCGAATGGGGCAGCTTCAATACTTGTATGATAACTATTGTTATAGAAGAATTCAATTAATGGTAGGTGGTCATCCCAATTTCCACCAAAATCTATCACACATGCCCTAAGCATGTCCTCCAGGGTTTGGATTGTCCTTTCACTTTGCCCGTCTGTCTGAGGGTGATATGCAGTGCTTAGATTTAGTCGGGTTCCCATTGCTTCCTGGAAACTTGTCCAGAAATGGGAAGTGAAACGACTATCTCTATCCGATACAATGGAGAGCGGAACTCCATGTAAGGATACTACTTCATCTACGTATAACTTTGCTAACCTTTCCATGCTAAAGGTTTCCTTCATGGGTAGAAAATGAGCTGATTTGGTTAATCGATCCACAATTACCCAAATCGCATCATTACCTTTTCTGGTTTTGGGCAACTTAGTAACAAAATCCATAGTTATAAGTTCCCATTTCCATACCGGCATTTCTAATTGTTGTAGTAGACCTGAGGGTTTCTGGTGTTCTGCCTTAACTTATGAACAAGTAAGACATTTAGAAACATATCTAGCTATGTCCTTTTTCATTCCTATCCACCAGAAGTTATTTCTTAAATCTTGGTACATCTTATTGTTACCGGGATGCATGGTATACCTAGATTTATGGGCTTCTTCTAAAATCTTATTTCTCAATTCTCCTTGCTTAGGTACCCATATTCTTTTCTTGTGGAATCTCTAAATTCCATCACTCCCTTGCTCTAATTCTTTTACTCGTCCCTTCATTCCTTCAGCATCATCCTTGTTTGCTGTTTCCTGAATATTTTTTAGTTGTTCCATTAAATCTAATTGTAGATTTAATCTAAGGGCACGAACTCGCTTTTGTTTTTCATGATACTTACGACTCAAAGCATCTGCAACTACGTTTGCTTTTCCTTCGTGATATTGGATATCACAGTCGTAGTTACTTAGAATTTCCATCCATCTTCTTCGTCTCATATTCAATTCTTTTTGCCCAAATATGTATCTTAAGCTCTTATGATATGTATAGACAGTAAACTTACTTCCATACAAATAGTGTCTCCAAATCGTAAGGGCAAAAATTATGGCTCCTAATTCTAAGTCATGAGTCGTATAGTTTTCCTCGTGCTTTTTCAATTGTCTTGAGGCATACGCAATTACCTTTTTACGTTGCATTAACACACATCCTAATCCTAGCTTAGACGCATCGCAGTAAACTTCAAAATCTTTTGTTCCTTCTGGCAAAGCTAGAATTGGAGCGTTTGTTAACTTTTGCCTTAGAATCCTAAAAGCCTCTTCTTGTCTAGGTCACCATTCGAACTTAACTCCTTTACAGGTTAGCTTAGTTAATGGTACAGCTATTTTGGAAAAAATCCTTAATGAACCGTCTATAGTATCCTGCTAACCCTAAAAAGCTTCTAATTTCCATAGCTGATTGCGGGACCTTCCATTTGGTAATTGCTTCTATTTTAGCAGGATCTACGTGAATGCCTTCGTGATTCACCATGTGTCCTAAAAATTGCACCTCTTGTAGCCAAAATTCACACTTCGAGAATTTGGCATAAAGCGTCTCCTTTCTTAACAAAGTTAAGAGTACATGCAAGTGCTGACAGTGTTCATCCTGGCTTTTGGAATAAATAAGTATATCGTCGATGAAGACAATTACAAATTTATCCAAATACGGTTTACAGATTCTATTCATCATGTCCATAAATGCTGCTAGAGCATTTGTCAGTCCGAAGGGCATGACTGTAAACTCTTAATTACCATACCTATTTTTGAAAGCAGTTTTAGGTATGTCTTCTTCTTGTACCTTCAATTGAGGGTATCCGGAGCGTAAATCTATCTTAGAAAAATATCTAGCTCCTTGGAGTTGATCAAAAGATCATCAATCCTAGGTAATGGGTATCGATTCTTAATTGTAACCTTATTTAATTCCCTGTAATCGATACACATTCTCATTGACCCATCTTTCTTTTACACAAACAACACTGGAGCTCCCCACGGTGATGAACTAGGTTGTATAAATCCTTTACTTAATAATTCATCTAATTGCTTTTTCAATTCTAGCATTTCGGTGGGTGCTAACCGATAAGGTGTCTTGGCTATCGGTGTAGTTCCAGGAATTAGATGAATTCTAAATTAGACTTCCCTATTGGGTGGTAATCCCGGTAATTCTTTCGGAAAGACATCCGGGTATTCTGATACTACAGGAATTTCTTTAAGTTCCTTACTTTTCGTGTTAATGATTACTGAAATCATATACACTACTTCTTGTTTTCTTGAATAACTGGCCAACTTCATTACTGAAATGAATTTCAGTGGCTTTCGTGGCTTATCTCCTGTAATTACCACTAATTCTCCTGTGGGTGTATGAATTTCTATGGAATTCTTATCACAGAGAATTCGAGCATGGTTGGCTACTAACCAATCCATTCCTAACACAACATCGAATCCGGCTAAATCCATAGGTAACAGGTTTGCAGAGAATTTATGGCCTAAGAGTTCTATCTTTCCTTCTAGCAAAACCTTATCTATGTTAACAGAATTCCCAACTGCCGTTTCTACCGTAAAAATTCGTCTAAGGTTGGTTAAGGGTAGGTTAAGTGCTTGGCAGAATGAAGTATTTATAAAACTTTGGTTTGCACCATAGTCAAATAATACTTTTGCATAAACGTTGTGAACTAGGAACGTACCAGCTATCACGTCAGGAATTAGTTCTGCTTCCTGAGTAGTCAACTGGAAGGCTCTTACGTTTCTCTTGGTAGTTCCTTCTGCAGGTTTGGCTTTGTTATCAGCTGGTTTGGTCAATTTCGGGCAGTCTGGCCTGAAATGTCCAGCTTCTCCGCGGTTGTAGCAGATTGTTGCTTTCTTCTTCCTGCAATCTTCTTCTTGATGCCCTGGAATTTTGCAGAAATTGCAATACCCTTTGCATCTTCCAAAATGCTTTCTTTTACAGGCATTACAAAATGGAACAGTGGAAGATTTCCCGGTTCCCTTTTTCTTGAAATTGTTACGGTTACCCATACGGAATCCCTGGGTAATCTTTTGGGCCACTTCCCTCTTTCTATTTTCTTCTCGCGTATGCACTAGTCCGTCCGTTAGGGTGTTAGCTAATTCCACAGCATCGCCAATAGTGCGAGGTCTCACAGCTTTAACGATATCACGGATTTCGCCAATCAATCCCCAAATATAGCGGGAAATAAGCACCGGCTCTGGCGAAGCCAGGGTTGGTATAACTCTAGCGTACTCGAAGAATATCGAAGTATACCCTCGACAATCTACATCCACCATCCGGTGGTTCAGAAATTTATTTGCCATTTGTTCTTTCTCATACTCGGGACATAATTTTCTTTCCACCAGTCGCTTAAATTCTTCCCAACTCATGGCATAGGCTACATCGCTTCCTTTGGCTTGAAGTACCATATTCCACCATTCTAGCGCCCCTTCTTTGAAAAGATGAGACGCATACATGACCTTGTCTTCTTCAGCACATTTACTTATTTTAATCACCACCTCGGTTTTCTCCAACCAACGTAGTGCAGCAGTCGCCCCTTCGTTGCCTGCAAATTCAACTGGTTTACAGGCAAGAAATTCCTTATAAGTGCAACCAGGCGTTGCAGCTTTCATTTTCTTAAGGAGCGGGGCTTGCATCCCATCGTTGTTGTTATTAGTATGATTGCCTCCTCCGTTTACACTATTACTAAAATTATCTTTGTGTGTACGTTTGCTAGGAATAATTTGTTGAGGTTCAACTGGATTTCGGCAGCAGCAAGAATTGCTGGAATAGCGTTGGCTATTCCTTGAGCAACGATATTCTCAATATCTTGCCTATTCAGAAATTGATCTTCATTGTTTTGCTCAGAATGATTAACTTCATTAACGGTTCATTACCAGCGTGTTCCATCTGGTAATTAATTTATATAAGTAATTAGCAGAAAATAATTAATAATCAAACATAACAAAATAATTGCACATAATTATGTTAACAAGTATAGCCAAAATTTTCGATTTGTTCGACTTCTATTTTTATATCTTATAATAGGCATCCGTACACACTGGTTATTTTACAAAAGTTTTATTTTTAAGTTATTTCATATGATTATATTTTGATTATTATATTATTATTAAACACATGCTTCCACCATCTCGTGCTATCCCATCAACTGGCATTTTCAGCAACGACGTTCCCTCTCATCGTACTTCCAGGAAATTTGTTCTCCCACTTCTCGGATTCGATTCCCTGCGTCCATCAGCTCCTCGCCAAAATGGCGGAGTTCAGCCAGGTTCTCATTGCTCATTGGTGGGTTTGGTGCAGGCTCGAGGTCAAACAGAGGGAGAAAAGTATAAGGGTAATTGAGGAGGTTTTGAAACTGCCAGTCATTGGTCCACCATTCTTCCATTTCTCCTAGAGGTCGGGTGTTTACAAGGGGATCTGGGATGGCTGGTTCCAAGTTTACTGGAAGCTGGGTTTCGGCAGGATAAGTGGAAAGGTTTTCATTGACAGGCTTAAGGATATCACAACTTGCTAGTATGTAATCTAGTTCTTCTTGCAACAGCATTTCCTCGGCTTGGTTGGAGCTTTCTCCAATTTCTATTCCTTTCCCTTTATCTATTGGGTCCTCCATCTTGGCAACTTTCCGAGTTACTGGTTTCCTTCTGCGCACACGCCTCCAGCCCACAATTCTTCTTCTCTTCTTTGGCTGCGGTTTTTTCGAAGATTGAGCTTGAAATTCCATAGGTTCCTCAACATTGGCACAATACCCAGTAAAGTCTTTCTCCTATATATATATATATATATAGGGGACCGCTAGAATGAGAACCACCTCGAGTTATGAGAACCGCGAGAACCACACCGTACGGGGCGAGGTGGACCAATTTTTTTTTTCAAAAACGTAGATGCATGTATTATAAACACATTCGTAAAAAAAATTTTAAAAAAAGGCCGTGTGTGTAGTTTTTTACCCCACAAGTTTGTGGTGTAAAAAACTACACACACGGCCTTTTTTTTAAATTTTTTTTTTACGAATGTGTTTATAATACATGCATCTACGTTTTTGAAAAAAAAACTTTGGTTCACCTCGCCCCGGATCAAGTAGTTCTCGCGGTTCTCATAACTCGAGATGGTTCTCATTCTAGCGGCCCCCTATATATATATATATATATATATATATATATATATATATAGGTACGGGATCAGGAGAAAACGTCTTAAAGTGTGAGAACGGTGAGAACGAATCTTGGCCCAACACGTGGGGCGAGATATGATCAAGTCGTGAGGGTTTTTTGTCTTTTCTATCTTCTTTTATTTCCCATTTTGCGTAACATGCTGCTTCATTTTTGGCGTCTAAGATTATTTTGGCGTTAATTATATTCATTAACTAATTGGCGTTTTATTTTTTCTTAGATCTGTCACGTTGAATTAATTATTTTTGTGTCACATAGATAATTTTTTTGGCGTTATAGCGTTTCCCTGGTCAATTTTTTTGGCGTTTGCAGCGTTGTATAATAATTCACTACGAGTCATTAATATTTTCATAAGATTACAATAAGACCGAATGTTTTTTATGTCGTTTAGTCAATTTTTTTGGCGTTTAATACATTGACAAAGTGCTTTGCCAGCACCCGTTCTCACAGTTTTCATACTATTAGCATTTTGGTGCTTGTAGTTTTTGGCGTTTTATATAATAATGTATTTTATTAGTAGAGAATTAGATAACAAACAACAGATAATTAGATAACAAAAACAATATTAAATGAAAAAGAAAAAAAAGAAAAATGGTAAACTAATTTCTCATCCAAATCTTCACTGTCATCAGCCTCTTCTTCTTGAATTTGTTTTGGCGTTTTGAATCTTTGAATACCTTAGCTAGATGCCAATTTTCCTACATAAAGACCGTCTTTTTTAGACGAAGCTTGTTAGTGGCATCCTATTTTTGGTGTGATATTCTTGTTTGGTAGCATGTCATTAAAGATAAACTCTTGCTTGATGCTATTTATAATAATGAAGTTCAAAATAGCATTTTACACTTGTATTGATCCTTCATGCCATGCATATATTCATCAAGAACAAAGCTCACATGATGACATATCACTGTCATCAGTCTCTTTTTCTTGAATATTTGTCCATCTCATTCAGCAAAAGCTTATAGAGATACCCACCTCAGAGAAGAATCCATTCAGTGAAAGCTTTGCCATCTGTGGTTTTTTTAACTATTTTCTTAGCGTTTTAAAATTAGAGGTTTCCAGGAAACATGGTGTTTGTTTTCTGGGTGTGATCAATTCATTGTGTAGAGACCTCTCTCTTATAGGAGTTTTTTTGCACGTAGTTTAGGCGGTAGTTTTTATTATAATAAATGATAGTAATAAAGTAACTGTCTTTTCAGTTACTGTGTGTATTTACTGTTTTGTTCAGCTTTATCAGTTCTAGGGTGATAGACGTCCCATCTTCCAAGTTTGGCGTTTTTTTTAAATGGCGTTATGTAGACCAAGATGACAAAATACAATAACAGAGAAAATATTAAGTAGGAAAAATATTTTTTATTATTTTTGGCGTTTTGTAAGCAATAACTTTTTGTAGTATTTTTTTTGCGTTTTGCAACTAAATAGATAAATATAGCATTAAATTATCTTAAGGAAAAAAAAGATTTACACAGATGAAAACCAACCAACAAAAAAATTAAAACTCCTCGTCAGAAGGTAATTTATTCGAGAAGTATCTATCACTTCCGTCGTCTTCTTCCTCGGAGTCTCATCTAGACTTTCATCCATGTCATCACCTTCACTTTCATCGGCTTCTTGTTCCTGAAGATTCTGAAGCCTCCATTTGAACATGTCCTACATCAACGCCATTTTTTAGTCCATGTCTGTGTTCAAACAAGTGGCGTTGTGCAATTCTTCCATGAACCCAAGCCCCTGCTTTGTCATGATGTTTTCAAGCAGGTAGTCTTCCTGCTCTCCGCTGTCATATATAACGGTCACCATATATGTTTAATCATCAGAACGTCATGATGTCATGACAGGGTCCGATTTTCCATCTGCTTTGATTGATCCAAATTTCCGTGTTAATGTTTTCATAAGCTTATGTGTTTCATGACATTCGTTATCCAGAGCGATGCCAAGCGATATGATACCCCTATGTACCTCTTCTTCCATCTTCAAAATTGTCTTGATCGTCCTAACATACACCCTCCTTCTGTTGTCAAAACGTAGGACGAATCGCATGATTGCCAGAGTGTATCTCCACCAAACGATGGTTGCCATTTTTGACGTTTTTGTTAAACTTGGCGTCTTTGGTAAAAGATGTTTTTGCAGAATGATAGATTGAAGTGATTATGGAAGCGATGTTTAACATCGTTTATATAATGATGTTTTTGGCGCGTAATTTAGGAGAGATTTTTTTCTAATAAATGTTAATAACAGAATTTCAGTTACTGTGTTGTTTCCTCTTCCTATAATCTCCAACGTGTTTTATCACTAATTTTTGGCGTTTTGTATTTAATGGCGTTTTATTTGTTTTGAATGGCGTGTTATCATTTTTTGTGGCGTTTTGAATTTGAGCGGTAAAAGACCTTTTTACCCTTAATGAAGAGTGTCCACTTAATAGAATTGGTGTTAGTTACGATAACGTCACCACGCCAATCTAGTCCATAGATTGTTTTGATCTGACGATCCATAACCGTTCCCACCGTTCTCACACTTTCCTCCGTTTTCTTTAAATCCTAACCCTATATTATATATATATAGGATTAGGTTCAAACGTGAACAAAATCCCAAGAGTGAACTGCGTGAACTGATCTGGGCCCTTGATTTTTATGATCTTGAGATTTAAATGAGTGGCATGATGGTAATTATGTGGTTAATTTTTTTCATTTAATTAAATACAAAAAGGGTATATTTGTAATTTCCATCTAAACTTGATTGCATAAATCTCTCTCACAAATCAAGCAATCAACATATTCAACCTTAGATCTGGAACCATCAACCGCAGCCACCAACCATCCCGTTTTTCATCTTCTCCCCATAAACCAGCAACCATCACCGATTTCCGGCAAGTCACTCCACACAACCCCCTAACCCTCCTTCATCCTATACTGCACACACACAACTCAGAACCACGATGATAGAGAGATCGAGCGGCAGGAGAACGGGAGAGAGAAAGAGAACAGCGGGAGAGATGAGAGGGAGAAAGAGGGGGCCGATAGCTGGACCGGAAAACCGGTGTAAAAAAGGTCCGCCCGGCTTCTCTTCAAAGTTCAGACGAGCCGACAGAATTAGATATGGGTCGATGGCCCTCCGGCCGGCCACCCCTTAAGGTATCTTTTATCCCAAATTTTCGTATAGTTTGAACTTTGAACCCGAAAATAAAGGGGAAGAAGAAGAGTGAAACGTGAAGACTGAGCGTAAAGATATTAGAACCGTTTTTTTTTTCTAGGTTTCTAGGTTTAGCCGACGAGGGTTGCTTAACTTTTGAACGAAGAAGATGAATGATTTTTGGTTAAAAGCATTTTAATAGTGGGAGGGGTTAAAGTCAAAGTTTTAACAGTTAGCAATGAAAAGCTGCAAAATTGATGTGATATGAGTGTAACATCAGTTATCAAATTGTATTATATAAATTTATATCGTTACACAAAAAAAAGAATTATTTCAAATTTCACCATTTTTTTCTAGTTTAATACATCATTTATAACTTTTAAACCACTAATATCTTAACCTTAACATCCTATATATTATGTTATATTAATCCAATTACGTGGTGTTTATATATATGCATTTATATAACAGTCAGGTTTTTAATCCGGTTCGACCACTGAACCGGTAAAGACACCGGTTCGATGCCCGGTCCAGTTATGAAAACATTGATTATTATTGTTATTGTTTGATTGAGGTTCTGAAGATTGTTATGAGTTTGATTATTGAAAAAATAAAGTTTGCAACTTTTCATTGTTTGATGTTGAAAATTATTATTGTTTGATTGAGGTTCTGAAGATTGTTATTATTGTTAAGTTGTTTAGCGTCTTTTGGAGTTCAATTTTTTGATTTTGCTCTGTTTTTAATGCGATGTACACGCTTGTATTCTGATTTTGTTCTGTTTTTAATGCGATGTACACATGTGTATAGCGTATGTTTTTTGTGTTGTGTATTGAATGTCTAAAGTTGTTGATGTACACTTGTGAATTATGCAAAGTATTAGTTGCTGAGTTTTTTTTTCATTTTTTTTTATTTTGCTATGTTTTTAACGCGATGTACACATGTGTATTCTGATTTTGCTCTGATTTTAATGCGTTGTACACATGTGTATAGCGTCTGTTTTTGTGATATCTCATATTTTTTTGTGTATTGAATGTGTAAAGTTGTTGATGTACACTTGTGAATTATTCAAAGTATTAGTTGCTGAGCTTTTTTGTGCTATTATAGGAGATGTCATTAACGAGAAAAGTGGTGATGGAAGGTCGATAAGGATGATTCACGTATGTTTGTTTGCTTGGTCGATAAGGATGATTCAACATACAACGTGGCGAATAGTTGTAAAAGACTATATTTTTTTGTTTTTCCGATTATGTTGCGTTTATTATTTTTACGAAACTGGAACTTGTAATTGTATGGAACTTGTAATTTGTTAAATATAAAATAGTTTTACAGGTTTTGTTTCTATGTATGTATTATGTAGCTAATTACACATATGTCCGATGCTGAGTACACATGCGTACTGTTCTATTCATATCCAAGTACACATGTGTATACCGTTGAAATATGAAGGTTACGTGGATCTTAAAAATCAAAATTTGAATTCTGGTGATAAAATCTGAAATAAAAATTAAAATTGAAATCTGGTGATTTGTTGTTTGTTTTGATAAGTATCTTATTAATAAATAAACATAATATGGATAATGAATTTAAATTAGGAAAGATGTAACTTAATTCAATTATTAAAATAATGATTTAAATCTAATTTTTTATATAATTACAATCCTACCCTTAACAACTAAAAAGGAAATCAAGGGTCCATAGTTGTTCACGCAGTTCACTCTTGGGAGGTTGTTCACGCTGGAACCCTACCCTACATATATATATATATATATATATATATATATATATATGGTAGGGATCCTAAGAGAAGTCCACCCTATTTGAGAAACTTGAGAAGCAATCTGGACCACACATTTTCCCTAAGCAAAAAATGCAAAAAAAGGTGAAAATGCAAATTTTTTTTTTTTTTTTTTTGAAAAATCGCAGCTTTTTCTTTAAGGATTAAAAAAAAAAATTTTAATTTGGATTTATACACATGTGTATATTGTCAATTATACATATATGTATATATATGTTTAAAATTGAAAAAATTTGTATATTGTTAATCTTAAACCATAAACACTAAAGCTAAACCTTAATGCTAAACCCTAAACTCTAAACCCTAATGCTAAACCCTAATTCTAAACCCTAAAGCTAAACCCTAATGCTAAACCCAAAAGCTAAAACTAAACACTAAAGCTAAACCCTTAATGCTAAACCCTAATACAAACCCTAAAGATAAAGCTAAACCCAAAAGTTAAAGCTAAACCCAAAAGCTAAACCCTAATCCTAAACCCAAAAGTTAAACCCTAAATACTATTTCTAAACCCTAATGTTAAACCCTAATGTTAAACCCTAAAGCTAAACCCTAAACCATAAAGCTAAACCCTAAACCCTAATGCTAAACCCTAAATACTAATGCTAAACCCTAAATAACACTTATTTTTCAATTTTAAACATGTATATACATATATGTATAATTGACAATATACATATATGTATAGTTAAAAGATTAACAATATACACATGTGTATAAATCCAAAAAAAAAAAATTTAAAAATATTTCTTAAAGAAAAAGCTGCGATTTTTCAAAAAAAAAAAAAAATTGCATTTTTTCACCTTTTTTTTGCTTAGGGAAAATATGTGGTCCAGAATGCTTCTCAAGTTTCTCATTTAGCCTACTACTTCTCACATGATCATGAGAAAACTAGTTTAGACGAGTAAACGAAAAAACTAACTAAAAAGCCTAAAAAACATACTAAATTTTTTTTACAATTTTATTATTTATTTTCGCATGTTTTTATATATAAAAAATTTTCAAAAAAAAAATTGTACTACACATGTGCAATAATACGAATAGCCCAAACCACTTAACCCACTCCCACCGACACCCCCCAAAAACCTAAACCCCCCACCCCCCTCTCCCGAAAACCTAAAACTAAACCCTAAACATAAACCTGAAAAAAAAAAACCTAAATCCTCCACCCCATCCCCCCACACCCAAAAACATAATCCTAATCCTAAACCTACAAAAAACCTAGCCCTAAAAGCTAAACTAAACTCAAAAGCTAATGTTAAAGCATGTAATGAACATGTGTAGTACACATATAATAGTACAGTTTTTTTTTTGAAATTCTTTTATATATAAAAAAGAGCGATTTTTTTATAAAAAAAATTGTAAAAAAAAATTGGTATGTTTTTTAAGTTTTTTTTAATTAGTTTTTTAGTTTTCTCATTTATATGTAGTTTTCTCATGATCCTCTACATATTTATATATTATGTTATATATAAAAGTTACAACCATAAATCTAAATATAATTATAAATTTAATAAAAATATGCTCGATCAAAAATTAAACGAGTCAAGCTCGAGCGAAGTTATCACTCTAGTAAGATTAACGAGTGAGTCCGATCCTAGATAAGCTCGGGGGTGCCCACCAATCCACCATGATCAATCATTGATGGCCACCTTCTTTGGTCACCGGTGACGACCCATATCCGTCAGTCCATTACCCATCACCAACGACTACTATTGCCTACTATTATTGCCTTTGCCACTCGTCGACCACCATAAATTGCGGTATATTAGTTTTCCATTCTAAACACAAATGAACCGGCTATTTTGAGTAAACTAGGCTTCACCGTTTCTGTAGCAATTGTTGTGAAACTCGTTATTCAAAACTACTATTGACCTATAAATTTGTAATAAAATAATCATACGATTATCATAACATTAAAGCCTAAAGTGATAACTTCAAATCATTATATTATGATAAAGCATAGCGAGCGTGACCACAAGTTCCTTGAGCGAACAAGGCCATTTAACGTGGCACAAATTCCTTCAAGCCAGCCCCCCTTTACCATTAATAAGTACTTGTGCTTCTTTTCAAATTTATAACAGTGACCTAGGAATAGCAATCACACGTAGCTATCTAATATTGTGAGATATGAGTATGGCCGAATTGAGGCTTTTATTTATTATATTTTTTATTTGACGATACGATAAGATATGAGATTTTATACAAACTAGTGTGATTCCTGTTGTTTCGCGAAGGTTTTTCGATTGATATCAATTTGGTTCGTTACAATACCGTCACTTAATATATCAACTAAATGAGACAAAAAAGACTATCAATACTAGTACCTATTTTGTTTGGACGATATCTGTTTGGTTTGACACGGTAATGAAATGTGGACAGGAACGTCAAAAAATTGTAGAACCGAACATTAGTTCTGATGTTGTTTGGACGTATCGTTTCGAGTCGTCGTGGTAAAAAAACAAAAAACCAATTATATTTGACCCCTACAACTTTGCTTTTAACGAACTTTACACTAGAACGTCAAGAAAACCGTAAAAACGAATATTGGTATCGGAACCGATGTTTGCATGATATCAGTTTGGTTTGTCATTGGGATAAACAAAGAAATGAATCATATTTGTTCCGTTCGGTTTTGTATAAAACTTTTATCGAACAACGTCACTTTTTATATGTACATAAACTATAGTAAGTTGTGATGGTAGGAGACTTGGGTTCTCCAATGGAGACTCAAGTTCAATTCCCACTTGTGTCATATTGGGGTGGATATTGGGTGATGATGGTGACAAACCCACCGAGGGGGGTTCGATCCTGAGCCGCACCCCAGTTTTCATCCGGCTGTTACTTCAGCGAGGCATCTTGTGTGGAGGCAGTACGGTTTCCGTAGGAACGCCGTAACCAAGCCTGACAAACCCAGTGTGGGCCCGGTTAAGACAACGTAGTCTGGGCAGATCTTGGCTAGGGCCGCCGTTTAGGCGTTGTGACATTGGGTCACTCAAAAAGAAAGTCACCGTTAAAAAAAACGTGCTTCCATCACTTGTATATTATTGTTCACAACTTGGTATTGAGTGAAATCTATATCTACATGTAGATAAAAATAATAATGATGCTATAGTATACTCAATACTTTATAAAACATCATATCTTATAAGTTATAAGAAGATAACAAATTATGTTTAAAATAATAATAATAAAGTAATAGTGTGGCCAATTTTGAAAACAAATATACTATTCCTCGGCATAATAATAATAATAATAATAATAATAATAATAATAATAATAATATAAATTTAAAGAGTAAATTACGTTTTTGACCCATGTGGTTATATCATTTTTACTATATTAGCCTAAAATAAGAATTTTTAACATATCTGCCCCTATGGTCTCTGTAACTAACCATTTTGGCCCCTAAGTCTAGAGATCATGTGGCCAAAATGGTTAGTTATAGAGACCATGGGGGCTAAAATGATTAGATTTAGGGGCTAAAATGGTTAGTATAGAGACCATAGGAGCACATATGTTAAAAATTCTTATTTTGGACTAATATAGTAAAAGTGATATAACCATATGGGCCAAAAACGTAATTTACTCAAATATAAATAAAGAATATATGCATCATAAATAAATGAATTAATTACACAATTAGTCCCAGTTTATATTACAATTTTGCTATATATTTATCGGAAACTACATCATTGGTCTCAAGTTATGCACAAATGTAACATGGTTAGTCCTTGGCATAATATGTTACTTTATACATAACTTTGAACCATTGGTGTAATTTTGGACTAGTTGGACAAAAAACGAACTTTAAAAATGTTAGAGCATTCATAATCAAAAATGTTACTCCATTTCTTTAATTACACTAAAAATACTATTTTTTCTCTCTTCTTTTCATTTAAATAATATTTTTTAAACAAATATACTATTCCTCGGCATAATAATAATAATATAAATATAAAGAGTAAATTACGTTTTTGACCCCTGTGGTTATATCATTTTTACTATATTAGCCTAAAATAAGAATTTTTAACATATCTGCCCCTATGGTCTCTGTAACTAACCATTTTGGCCCCTAAGTCTAGAGATCATGTGGCCAAAATGGTTAGTTATAGAGACCATGGGGCTAAAATGATTAGACTTAGGGGCCAAAATGGTTAGTATAGAGACCATAGGGGCAGATATGTTAAAAATTCTTATTTTGGACTAATATAGTAAAAGTGATATAACCATATGGGCCAAAAACGTAATTTACTCAAATATAAATAAAGAATATATGCATCATAAATAAATGAATTAATTACACAATTAGTCCCAGTTTATATTACAATTTTGCTATATATTTATCGGAAACTACATCATTGGTCTCAAGTTATGCACAAATGTAACATGGTTAGTCCTTGGCATAATATGTTACTTTATACATAACTTTGAACCAGTGGTGTAATTTTGGACTAGTTGGACAAAAAACGAACTTTAAAAATGTTAGAGCATTCATAATCAAAAATGTTACTCCATTTCTTTAATTACACTAAAAATACTATTTTTTTCTCTCTTCTTTTCATTTAAATAATATTTTTTTATACTTTTATCATTACATTTTTTCTTTCCCCCACTCACAACCATTTTCAAAAAATAATTAAAAACTATAAAGGTAAGCCGTATTTCCTCCAAAGAGTTAATAGCCAAAATGGTCCCTAAGGTTTGCTCACTTTTGCCACTTTAGTCCAAAATCCAAAATTTTTAAATCTGGGTCCTTGAGGTTTGCATTTTGTTGTCATTTTAGTCCAGATTTCAAAAACCCCATTTTTGACTGTTGCAACCAGCCTATTTTGTCCTTTTGTGCAGGGGTATTTTGGTCATTTTTAAATACAATTCCTTTTGTGCAACCAGCAGATCAAAACCCAGATGTTCATCTTCATCATCGAAACTTCAGCGATTCATCATCATCCATAAATCCTAGAGCAGCGATTCATCATCATCCATAATTTTCAACCATCCAACAGTCACACCCACACCTCCTACCTTGTTTACCGGCGACCAACGCCGTTTTCCGGTGACAGCCGACACTCCGATTTCAGGCCTACACACACGTATGTTCAGGAGATTAGAGAGAGAGGGGAGAGAGAAAGGAACTCCGTTTACCGTCCACCAACGCCGTTTTCCGGTGAAGACGTTTAATGCAATTTATACATCTCCTTAATTTCTTTTGACTGTTTCGACTTAGGAGTTGTATAAATACAGCTCCATACCCACTGCAGAAGTACACCAGCAACACAACATCATATGCAAACAGTTCTCTACAGCTTACTGATCTTCATCCTTCTCTCTTCAAGGTAGCCTTCGGGTTGTAGGCCAGCTCCGGCAGTACGCTACTTCGGATGTTGTACCATGGGAAACAAAACGAGTACTCTTGGGAGACTCCGAATTTGTTTTAAGGGAAGCGTGTGTACACGTGACTCAGCCAATCTGCTTCTTCTACATTTCTTGTATTTTGATTTTTCAGTTGTAATAGTAATTTTGTTTCCAGCTTTCTTTATTTCTGTATTGTAATCAGTAATAAAATTTGTTTATTTTATTTATTTACGCGAACGGTTCCTACACAGTTAACAATTATATGTATTCACAGCTTCAAAAAAAATTACAAGAATTTACAACAAATACAGAGGAACATAACTGACCAAGTGCTCATGAGATGAACGGGGGTTTGCCGTCGTCTTTGCTCTGTCGTCGACGCCGTCAAAAGTCACCTACATCACTACAGCCGCTGCCGAAACTTCGAACCTCCTTCATCAGCATCAATCAATCAGCTGTTCATCTTCATCATCGACAACTTCAGCGATTCATCATCATAACCAAAAACCTCAATCATCGATCATCATCAATTTCACCAACACTGTCGTCATAGCGGCGGAGCCGCCGTCATCGGAGTTCCTTTCTCTCTCCTCTCTCTCTCTGATCTCCTAAACATACGTGTGTGTAGGCCTGAAATCGGAGTGTCGGCTGTCACCGGAAAATGGCGTTGGTCGCCGGTAAACGAGGAAGGAGCTGTGGGTGTGACTGTTGGATGGGACGACGCCGGAGTGGCGGTGGTAAGAAAGGGGAGGAGGTGGCGGTGGTGGTGGTGGTGGTGGTGCTATAGAGAGAGAGAAGAGAGAGAGGGAGGAGGTGGTGGTGGTGCTATAGAGAGAGAGTTGATCTGGGTTTTATTGCTAAAAAAAACTAAACATTAAATGAATTTACAACAAATGAAATTTAAAAAATGACCAAAATACCCCTGCACAAAAGGACAAAATAGGCTGGTTGCAACAGTAAAAAAATGAGGTTTTTGAAATTTGAACTAAAATGGCAACAAAAAGTAAACCTCAGGGACCCATATTTAAAAATTTTGGATTTTGGACTAAAGTGGCAAAAGTGAGCAAACCTCAGGGACCATTTTGGCTATTAACTCTTCTCCAAATGAACTCATGAATAATAAATTTCTCTTTTTTCTCTCTCCTCCAATTACAACAATTTATAACCACTCTCACAAATATAGAGGTTACGCTCACATAAACACGGGTCCATTGTGAGTGCTTTAGAGCATTCACATTGAAACCTCGATTTTCGTAAATTCTATATAATGTGGAGGAAGAAATAGATAAAACAATAAAAACACCACTACAATTTAATCTCTATAATAGATAAAGTTTTGTAGATATTAAAGTAAACCTCTATATTTATAGGCTCCTATCCATACCTCTATATTTTTATTGTCAGTGTGTATGAAAGTGAAAGAAATAATAAAATAAGTGATTGTGAGTATGATAGAGAAATAGATAAAGAGTTTGATGTGAGAGGTTTTTGAAAAGTAAACTTAAGTTATAGAAAAATAAGTTTTTTGATTAAATTATATAGATGGAGATAGAGGCTCTAACGTCAATGCTCTTACAAATAGTACTTAGATGATTAAAATGTTAAAGATGTAGGCGATTTTAATGTTTAGTTTTAAGTTTGGTTTCGTGGTCAAATACTTCGGTCGGTCGCCTTCAAAAATTTTTAAACCGGAACAAACAATTTGGTTGCGGGTTTTAGACGATGTTTTATATAGATATGAGTTATTTAATTGATTTGTTATCTAAGTTTTCAAATTAAATAGCACCAAACATGTAATGTTAATCAATATCACATCTAATCAACAATATTGGTCACAATCGATTCCATGGTATTAGTTAACTATAACAGATTTTTAGGACTTATTTAATACAATAATTATAGAAAGTCTTGGTTAATTGTGATAATCCATGGTCATAATCAATATTTATGCTATACGATAAACTATCATCGAAAAACATTAAAAAATATATATGACTCTCATAATAAAATTATGACTAATATTTATAACCGTCTAATCGGGTTATAAATTATAAAAGTGATTTTACATATATTTAATTAATGTATTACAGTGTAATACATAGAATTTTGATTTTTGTTTTCTCATTCAAGGATCTTCTTGAGCTCCATAAATTCATGAAGATCTCAAACCACACAAAAAGATACGCTGCATGGTATTGTCATTATTGGTTGTTGGAGCTTGTGGAGGGCGAGGAACAATCTTAGGTTTTCAAGTAAACGAGCTAGGATTGAGGATATCACCAGTTAAGTTAAGGTTGTGGGAAAGTTGGTATAAATTTGCTTCTATGTAAACATTTGTAGTTGTTTCACCGGCCCGATTTGGGTCGATGGTGTGTTCTAATGAAGTTTGTTGTTCAAAAAAGGTATTATTGAAGTGATATCATCATGAATTATATTTGGATTATTTTAAAATATATGTATCAAACTATTTAGACCGTGGGGTATGGTGGGGCTTGGGTTGGGCATTTGGTGACACGTGTAAAGGGAGGCCGCCCACTGCCAGGTTACGTGTCCGCGGGGTATGGCGGGGCGTGGGTTGGGTGCACCGCGTGGCAAATGTTTAAAAAAAAACAAAAAATTACAAAATTTTAAACACCCGCCTGCCCACGTGGCGGGTGACCCAATGAGAAGATGCCACCTCGCTTCGCCATATCGCCCCACGCCCGGCTTGAAACCCAAGCCCCAAGGGGCCACGCCCAAACCCAAGCCCACCCGGGGTGGTCACTTGGGCGTTTTACCCCAACCCCCGCCCAAACCCCCGCCCCATACCCCACGGCCTTAAATAGATATGTTAATTTTGAGGGAGAATGATGTCGTCAGGTGACATTGTTTGGAATGTTTTATTAAAAGTAGGATGGTTATGGTGCAGTTGTTATTATTGTTATTTTAAAATATGTATCTTTATAGATAGATTAAATGTTTTCATATTTATAAACTTAGTAAACATCACATGCTTTGATCATACATATCACAAAATTTATTTAAATATTTGAAAAGTGTCTCAAAAAATATCATTCTATAATTTCTTAAATTTTCACTACTAACTATTTGATTTCTTTTCTTTATTCACCTCGTGTGATATACGGGGTTATAACCTAGTAAAAACATAAACTAAACTCTTTGACTCATCCTTAAGGATGGGAACGATCAAAGCTAGTGTAACTTATGAGGACTTGAACTTTGTTTATCCGAGCTTCATTTCTAAAGCTCGATTTCCACTTATAAGTAACTTTTCAACTTTGAGCATGTCTTGGGCTTAGCTTGTTTATACTTTATTTTTACTTTTTAATTATATTTTACATAAGAATATATATGTATTTGTAATTTTAGATATAACATAACATATATTTATAAAGTAAATTATAATATATCCTAAAAATAAGAAGTCGTAAGAAAGGTGTCAAACGAACTCCGATTGACTTCATTCAAATGGCATTGAAATCGTCTCAACGAACTCTACATATGAGGTTTTAGGTTTTCACTTTTGGATTTTTTGCTAGTTGATTTTAGAATTTTTGTTTATATCATTGTGTTTTTTTATTTAGCATTGTGTCTTTTCTATATTTGTATCTTTTTTGCGACCGGTTGTGTCTTTTTTCTTCGACACTGTTTATATTTTTCGGTATTGTGTTATATTTTGCGATCTATTGTGTATTTATACAATTCTTAGATTTAAGACCTCTATAGGATAACTATACCCCTATAATGTAAATATGTTTGTTTAATCAATGTACTTTGGTATCCCTAAACTTTATAGTACAACTCCTAAAATTCAATAAAATTATTCTTTTTACCTTTTTTACAACTATACCAAGTACATTGATAAAGTTACAAATTAATTTGGTATTAATTTTCCTTTGTATATAGTTCACAATGTTGCATACAGGCAGGGCTCGAGAATCCTAAAAAAAACCTTTGGGCCCCCGAGCGAATAGTTAAAATCGGGCCTTAAAATATATATATTTCGGGCCCTAAAATATATATATTTTTGAAGTATATATATATATAGGCTAGGAGTTGGCCAGAAAGTCCAAATTTCCTAAAAAGTGTAAAAAGTCATAAAACACCATATCAAGATCTTTTTATTTTAATTTTGGACCCCTAGAGATATGGGCCTCAGGCGGTCGCCCGACCAGCCCAGCCCCAAAACCGGCCATGCATACAAGTTGATGACAAATTATGTGAACGGATGAAGTGTTTGTTCGGTTTTACTCTCACACACGAGCAATAACGAAAGCAATAAGAAAAGTAGACATGAGATTTACGTAGTTCGGTTACGGTGTGTAACCAACATCCATGGGGGCAACTAGGGTTTATGTATTATTGTGTGATAATAAGTTACAAGTACAAAAAATATATTTATAGACTAGCTAATTAGGGTTTAACCTTTTGCTAAACGTGCTAAACAATCTACGAAGCAAACTAGGCCCATTAGGGTTAGGGTCGGTCGGATTCCTTTCCTTTTCTCCTCTAATTTTCAACTAGCCCAAAGTGGGTTGAAGACAACATAACTCCAACAGTGTTATTGTATTTAACCATGTTCATGTCCTTGCCGCAATGTACGGCCAACAGGTGCTTATAAAATTAGCATTACTCTGTAGTTGCCACCCACCGCAAAGCGCAAGTACAATTCTTCGTTTTCTTATTATGAAGAAAACTTAAGTCGAACTTTTTACTCATCCCACACTGGTTTATGTATTGAGTAAAAGATGAGTGAACTTTTATAAGGGTGAAGGGGACGCCCCTTTCAAATATCCTAGCTCCCTCCAATCTTGCAGTGCCACAACAATTTTACCCTAAACTATCTTCAAACCGCCAAAATAGTGACATCACTCCTTTCAAACACCCTAAATTTTCTTTTAAATAAAGATAAATTCAACAGACTAAAATTACTAAATTATAATTTATTAAGAAATAAAATACTGCATAACTTAGAAATAACAAATAACATAACTTAAAATTGATAGAATACATCAAACTTAAATTATAGAAATTCTCTCCATTGCGGATGAGTTCTCACAATCTTCCAAACCTCAATGTGAGATTCAAATTCTTTGGGCTCGTATGCCCATGTATGCTCACCAAGGGCAACCTGAATGACATCCTCCTCGTTTTGATTTTGTTGTTTGCTCATCACCTCTTTGAGCAATTTGTCAAACTTGGCGCCATTAAGTTAGATAATATGCCACCAATTCACGAGTTCGTACACTTTGCACGTTTTGCTATCCATTTCTTTAGTGAAATACGTCGAGGATTTGTAGCCACATCCCACCCTCGAACCTTGTTCGCGGCTATAGTAACCCAAACACTCGCTAACTTCATTTCTTCGTTTTCGGTCCACCCGGTCATTTGATTGTAATAGGAAAAAGTGTAATGTTTGTGTAGAGGTTGAGAAAGAAAGAAATGGGTCGTATTAATAGGGTTTTAATTGTAAAATAATTTTTTAAGCCACAACGGTCATATTTGACCAAAACATACAATCTTCAGCGGGTTTCTATAGCCTTACACGCTATCCGCAAGGGTGGCGGCGGTGTAGCCGACGAGGGTTCAAACCCTCGAGCCCTTACCCGCATGCGCCTCCTCCACTCTGAAAAGGAACTTGGAACTTTTACACGTAGTAATAAACCTTTTTATAAGGGGCTTAGTCCTTTCTTAAAGTGTTATATGACAAGAAGTAAAACAACTATTTTTCGTTTTTCTTTACAAATACTATACTTAAATTTAAAAAATGCTCACCTTTATACTTTTTTTTTAATAATAAAATGTAAATGTATATTTTGCATGAAAATGGAGATTGGAGTCTAATAAGCTTGGTATCAACCGGTATCGGTAGCGAGAATCCCAAAAAATGGGTATCGGTACCGAAAATACCTGATACGATACGGTACCGGTATCTGAAAGTAAAAAACCGGTAAATACCGGTACCGACAACGCCAAATGTTGGTACCCAAAATAGTACGGTTCGGGAAATTCGGTACCGGTACCGGTTCCGGTACCCGGTACAATTTGTTCACCCCTAGTCTACCCCCCTTGATCAATGACTTGTAATACGTGACACAACTAGTTATTTATTAGAAATTAAAATAGTGCATTTGTGTGTATATTCACTTAAACTACTATACATACGGCACATTTTTCATTCATCACTTTTGTTTACTTTGCAATTTTATATTCTTACAAAAACTTTTTAAAAATCAAGTGTAAATACAAAATAACCTATTCACCTATGAGTTTTCTATGAAAGCGAGAATCCAAACATGTTCATAAAATCATTAGCCTCAAAATATGCAAGATTCCAGCTCACAATTCCTTGATAAATCAATACACTCATGCAATTTGTAACCCTCATGAGTCAAGTTGAGAGTCACATGGGATGCAATCATAAGATTAGAATAAAACAAACTTTTACGGTTCACTGGTACAACTTTACAGACCTGTCAATGTTGCTATGGTTATATTCATGGAAACATAAGTACAAAGTACACTAACATAAATGCATCAACTATCACAACACACACACTCTTTTAAAGATAAATTGGGATACACTATCATAAAACATAATTTAATCAGGACTCACAAATGGAAAAGAAGTTAGTTTTGATCTTGGTTTAAAATGTGATTAACTATATTACCTGTTTTCAGTTGCTGGCCCGTAAACAGCATTCGATAATTCCATTATCGTTTAAATCTTCAACAAGCGGGTTTCGGTTATAATGCCCTGCTGTGCAAGGGAATTCTTCAACAAGTTGATAGTTCGTAAATGCACCCAACGCACCGAGGAATCCCTCGTGCCTCAGAAACATTGCTTTTGCCTCGCCTTTAGACCTGAACAAGCAAGTTGACACGTCATATAAAAAATTTAAGTCAAAGATTGCGGGCCAAATAAAAAGGTTGGCCTTGCCTTCTGACATAAAAACGTAATTTAAAACCATTTAGTTAAATGGTTGATTTGGGATATCGTTTTTGTCACATAAGGGTAAAAATATAACTAAAACGACAAAGGGTCAAATGGGTTGAACAAGTCAAACGGGTCAAAACCCATTCAAAGTATATATTTTTATTGAGGTGGAACTTCCAGATACCACATGAAAACACGACACGACATGACAAGAAATTAACCTGTTAGGGTAGGGGCTAAACGATGTCACCGCTAAATTATTTAATGCTTTCATCAATCACTTTATTTAAAAATACTTGAGGCTATTGTTGTAATAATACAGTTGTTGCTTTCATATTTGAAAAGTAACTAATGATAAAATGGGCAAAATAGGGAATCAATAATGGGTCATTATTAGTTCTTCATTTTGGTAAGAAAACATGATGAAACTACATAAATTCAGAACTTATATAAATAAGACAGGCTGTAAATTCCATCTTTTTATAATAGAACCTCACCGTTGGTGCTTGTAAACATTAACACAAGATATAAAAAATTAAAGTGTCCTATGATTACCAGAA